>JAVGVS010000147.1:722500-807500 GCA_032718565.1 Distichodus sexfasciatus | reverse complement strand
GTGTGTGTGTGTGTGTGTGTGTGTGTGTGTGTGTGTATGTGTGTGTGTGTGTGTGTGTGTGTGTGTGTGTGTGTGTGTGTGTGTGTGTGTGTATATGTGTGTATATGTGTGTGTGTGGGTGGTGTGTGTGGGTGTGTGGGTGTGTGTGTGTGTGTGTGTGTATATGTGGTGTGTGTGTGTGTGTGTGTGTGTGTGTGTGTGTGGGTGTGGGTGTGGGTGGGTGTGTGTGTGTGTGTGTGTGTGTGTGTGTGTGTATGTGTGTGTGTGGGTGTGTGTGTGTGGGTGGGTGTGTGAAAACAGCATACATAAACTTGATAAACAATTTGACAACATTGATTATCCAAACCCCAAATGGAAACATGGAAAGTTCAAGAAAGGATAAGAGCAAAAGGTACTGTCTATATTTCACACTTGTCAATATTTTAAAAAATAATGTGTTACTACAGACTATAAAATATTGACCCAGCATATTCATTTCTTTAAAAAAAACAGGACGGGTTGTTCCCCCAATTTAGTTGTACTTGTGCAGTGACATGAGCTTTCATTCATTCTCTCTGCAGATGCACTGCTCAACAAAAACACATTCTAAAATGATTTATTATTTATACAGCTATTAAGTCTTTACGAAAATCCTGTTTTCACTTAAATGTCATTAAAGCATCACAATTGTGATCCCCCCCACCGTGAAGTCATCCAGTATGTCATTTTTAACAAAAAAATTGAGCTGAACACAGTCTACTGAGAAATAGGAATAAAATAGGTACAATGATTGTTTTTACCTAATGAATATAGGAGTGGCTAAACTTACCTTAACCTACATTGAGTATTTATTTAAAGTCGTCTGGATGATGAAGACGAGCAGCTGAAGATCTCCTTACGTCCTGTACCACTGTCAAAAAGCAAGATGGAGCAGCTTCCCCATCCTCATTCATCTTTAATCAGATTTTAAGATCCTCTCATGCAGACAATTCCAAAGCATTTAGTCACACCACAGCCCAGACAAACCACAATTATTGAAGTTTTTAATCATTTAATAATACCATTGTCCTGTATGTACAGTAATGTCCCACTTCAGTAAGCACTCATGTCACAGCAACGTAACTAAAAACTAAATTAAAGTAATTGGGACAAAACTGTACGTGTGTAACTCACTGTAAAACAGCTTTTCTGGAAAAGAGACCCTTAAAATGTAGAATAAAAAGCTTCTGCAGAAGATTTTTTCTGTAATTCTGTCAAATTAACATTGCAGCTGTGAAGTAGGGGTGTAACGACACATCGATTTACATTCAGTGATTCTGCTGCTGTGAGCTGCAGCTCAGGAATAAAAATGAATGATATTTAAGCTCTTTTTGTGACCTGTTATGAATGGAAGTGATGGTGTTACATCACAAAAAAACAACTAAAATATAATGGAGGTACTTTTTAAAATTTAACACAATTACTTTCAGCCATTGATTTCAGACAGTATCATATGCTGATTTAACACAATCTCTTCCATTCCAAATCAGAAATGATATTTTGGTATGAGTGGAAGTGATGGTGTTAAATCAGCATATGATATTGCCTGATATAATGGATAACGGCAGGTGCTGAATCGATATAATTTGGTATCGTTGTGATTTCTACTCAAACTGTGAAGCTGATTCATTTGAGAAGAAAGGACCCGGAACTCCAAAAGTTTTGTTTTATTTGTTATGGCATTACGACTGGACTCCTGCATCTTTGTCTCTAGTCCACCTGCGGTAGGTTTTAGAAGTGTGTGACGTCCTGCTGCTGCTGCTGCTGCTTAACAAAGCTGATAAATCCAACGCAAAGTGTAAAATAAAGCAGTCAGTGTTTTACACCAAATCAAACAGCTCAAGCTGATCACAACCCAGTGTTGCTGATCTTTGTCCTCATCTGGACTTAAATGACTTAAATTAAGGTGTGATGTAGAGTGTGCCCTGGCAGGGTGACGAGCGCCGCTCCTCTTCACGCTAACGGGCGAGTGTCTGGGGTCGGGGCCCCCACAGCGTTGGGATTTCGGGGCCCCTCAGGCCAGGTTGAAGCCCTGGTTGTGCTCGATGGCCTGCAGCAGCTTCTCCTTCAGCACTTCACGGCTGCTGTATTTGGGCAGGTCGAGCAGGTTGAAGCAGGTGTGTGCCACGGGCAGGTACTGCGGCCCGCCGCCAGTCGGCTGGATCACCACGCCCAGACTCTTCATGCCCAGTATGGGGATGCGGTCACTGCCGGTCAGGAACACTGTGGAGCAGAACCACGACAACGCACACTTAGGGTGTTTTCACACTCAGTCACCTTTCAGCCTTTAAAATGAATTTAATCAACGTTTTTGCCTGCATGTGAAAAACTCCAAACCAGCTCGGAGCCGCTGAAACGAGCCCAAGTGAGACCATCTGGGGAACTGCTCTCATGACACCTCACATGACAACATGTCTTCAGCACCAGATCAGAGCTGACTTTGTGGGACCAGCGCCATATTTGTTTTCAACATGGCACAGCTCCAAACTGGCACCAGTGTAGTGGAAATGTTGCTCATGTCTCACTGAGCCTTGCTCATCAAGATCTTCCTAAATTTGTCCTTCAATTTGTTCTAAAGAAAAGTCTGTGTGTGATTTGTGACGTTATTAAACTGCTGAATTGTTGGTCACTTGGTTCTTATGATGATGAATTCTCCTGATCTCATAAAAGTGGAAATGTGTGCCTGTCGTTCCTAATTAAATGGGCATGAGACAGGGCCGTGTGAAAGCTAACAGAAACGGTGAAACATGATTCTCACATTTTTAATATCATTTATCTGTACAACTGAAGAAACACCACTAAGCTAATATTCTGCACAAACAATCATGTCGTGAAATGTGTGTAAGATGATCTTGAGCAGCTGTAGATTCTGTTCTTACCTTGGAACTAATCTTAAGTGTGTTTTGAGAAGAGATTTCTTCTGATGAGTGGTTGATGAATGAGGTCGAGTGTGTTCTGTTAAAATACTCACGCAAGAACTGTTTCTTCTGTTCCAAAGGTAACTCGTGGAAAACCTCCCAGAAGAGTTTGATGGTGGGATGATCAGGCCAGTACTCGCCCTTATACTCCACACTCTGATACACACACACACACACCAGTTACACATCATCACCCGCTCTCATAATGACACCTGCAGATTAACACTCACGATATTCCCAATGCATCGTGAAACACACACACGCCAAATAGAGGCGTTTACCAAAAGCCGTGCATCTTACTGAATAACCAACGACCTTAAGATGTGGAAGAGAGTGATTATTAGTGATTGTGAACAAAGCACAGCACACAGTGCAACACAACCACATGTGAGCTCTGCATTTGATCCATCTGTGAAGCAGCACCCAGGGAGCAGCGCTTGGGACGGTAACTTGCTGATGAGTACCTCAGTGGTATCTTTACCGATCCAGGGTTTGAACAGGTGACCTTCTAACCCTAACCCTTAACCGTTAATGCTCCCAACTGCCCTGAAGAGCACAGGTAATGAAGTGTTTCCCAAAAAGCATCGTAATCTGATATTTATCAATGCAGTTTAAAGTTAAAAACATTCTACACAGTAAATATATTATTCACTATCAGACTTAATATCTTTATTTAGTAATTGTTTATTACAGTATATGTAATTTTGATTTGTGTATACTCAAATATATTGATTTGTTTTAAATAATGCTGCTGTAACTAGTAGATTTCCTCCTGTAGAGATCATCATGACTTCCTGAAATATGAGAATGTTAAATGTACAAGTTACAACCCAGCTGTGGAAACACGCTGACAACACATCTCATAATTAACAACCATGTCATTGCGAATGTGTTAATCAATCAATCAATCAATCAATCAGTTCCACATCTATAATCAAGATCAACATAAGCCTATTGTACAGTGAGGAAGCATGGTGGAAATGAAGGCAACTGTAAATTATCTTACAAGTTGAACTAAAGATCTGTTTTCTACTCATGAGCAGGTACCGTCACTGCCTCCTGGGTGCGCTCCATGTCAGCTGCCCACTGCTCCTTCACAGATGAGTCACATGTGGTTGTAGTGCACTGTGTGCTGTGTTCAGAATGACAAATTAGCACTCCCTTGTTTAACATCTGCAAAACGCTGCTCGATAAAGAGACTACGCAAAAAGAAAATATAAACATCACACCGAATCATTCCAGTCCTCACATGGCCTTGTGTGAACCCTGATCAAATACTGTAATGTTCATCTTCTACACCATGGAGTACCAAACACACTGCAGGCAGCTTGAACTTCATTAAGGGTTAACTGAGTAACGTGTGTGAGCCGTGATGAGCGCCCTCTGGCTTTTATGGGTGGAACTGCAGACAAGTTCCAAATAATGAAGTACTCCGTGAATAACCACTAGGTTAGGGTACTAAAAATGGCAAACCCAGCTCTGACAGACGACAACGTGAAGAGCCTGAGTGAGAGTTGTAATAAATGCTGTACCCGCTCCAGCTCCTTCCAGTCGTAACTGGTGTTCCCGATCACCATGGCCTGCAGCTCGCTCGGCTGGAAGAGTTCCAGAACTTTCCCTCCACACACTTTGTGGAATCCGGCGTGAAAGGCATTGAACAAGGGATCCACAGAGGAGTTGAAGACGTAGTCGACGTACGCGATCACAAAGTCCTGCCTGCAGCGGGAGGCCGTAAAAATGAGTACATCTAAAAACCATGCTGATGTGTCAGAGTTACCTGACTCTCCACCTCACTCCTCTAATGATGCACAGTGAGACACATCAGCACTCTTCTGAACAGTGGATCAGCTTTTCATGTGAGATATTAGAATGCTCTAATGAAGCTGCTTTATTAGACTGAGAGAAATGTGCCAGATCTAACACCACCCCTCTAGCATTACAGATATTCCAAACCCTCACGAGGCGCCGAAGCTGCAGGACACAGCACCTGTTCTTCTTGTTCACATTGATGTTCATCCCATTGGGCACCAGCTCCAGCACTTCAGTGGCTCCAAAATTCTCTACTGTGATCTAAAACCAGGAAAATGACCAACACAGCAGTGAAAAACTATTATATTATTATACTGCTATATTATATTTAAACACCTGTTTTCAAACATATGTAGGAGGAGCTAGTGCAGTAATTCATTGCCCAGGTATATGTGGACTTTCATTCGTGTGTTGGAACAACATCAGGTTTGTGCAACTTGTTAAGTGGGTGGCCTAGTGGTGGGACACTCGCCCTTGGACCAAGAGGTTGTGGGTTTGAGTCCGACCTCTGGCGTTACCAACACTGGGTCCCTGAGCAAGACCCTTAACCCTAAGTTGCTCTCAGAGGAGCTGTCCCTGAAATTAGGAAATGTCTGGATAAGAGCGTCTGCTAAATGCTGTAAATGTAAGAGTTGAATTCTTTATTTCTAGGATTTTGCAGAATAAGATTGTGTTCATTTATATTTTACTAGCAGAAGTGAAATTAACATTAATATCACTGCATGTGTGTCTTATTAAATAGCTGTTCTCAGCTGAACCACTCAACGTTACTTTTGTTCATCTGCATGTTTTGTGTGCGGTCTGAAAAATCTAGTGCCCATGAGCTTCAGCTTCTCCGTTTACAGGGAACACTGCTTGTGCTTACTGTGAAGTTGAGGCAGAACGTTTCTTCAATGTCATCTTCAGTGTAGTCCAGCAGCTGCTGCAAACCCCTACAGCACACACACACACAGCAGAGGAGATGGAGGTGAGCACAGATCAGTCGATATTCACAATAATACTCTATTTCCAGTGCATAGCAACTGTCATAGATGAAAACACAGCCCAAAGTGTTCAACATTAACAATAAGATCAGCAAAGTCACTGACCAGCTGGAGTTGGAATAATATAAAGTGAAAGATAATAACAGCACATATTAGACACAAAATAACAAAGCAAAACAATCTAAGCACAAGGTAATGATTACAGTAGAATGGTGGGAATGAATGTGCTTGTAGTGTGTTGTCTTGCGTGTTCTGCTCACTGTCCTGTCAATATGTTGGAGTTTGTAGCTTGGTTTAGCACCAATATCAAACCAGTGTGGAACATTACGACCACTTTACTGCAGAACTGATGCCCACACAGAACCAAGCCCTGAGTTTAACATGCTGCGGTGAACAAGGAGACACTCTTTAAACCAGCTCTAGTGTTGAGTGTGAGCAGTAGAGTAGTGACCTGCCCACGTCCGGCATGAGCTCCTTGAGGTCGTCCAGCGTGGCCGGCTTCTTCAGCAGCTTCTTGTAGAGCGCCAGGGGGAAGTGCAGCTCCACAATGGTCAGGTTGTAGATGGCCAGACCACAGATCACCCCGATCAGATGGAACAGGTCCACGTCTTCAAACGTCTACACACCACACAGCACAGTCACGATCGTGAACACTCACGCTCTCACATGCTCTCACACACACGCTCTCACACGCGCTCTCACACACACACGCTCTCACACACACACGCTCTCTCACACACGCGCTCTCACACACACGCTCTCACACACACGCGCTCTCACACACACACATGTGCGCTCTCACACACACGCTCTCACACACACGCGCTCTCACACACACACGTGCGCTCTCACACACACGCTCTCTCACACACGCGCTCTCACACACACGCTCTCACACACACGCGCGCTCTCACACACACACATGTGCGCTCTCACACACACGCTCTCTCACACACGCGCTCTCACACACACGCTCTCTCACACGCGCGCTCTCACACACACACATGTGCGCTCTCACACACACGCTCTCTCACACACACGCGCTCTCACACACACACACGCTCTCACACACACACGCTCTCTCACACACACACGCTCTCACACACGCGCTCTCACACACACGCTCTCTCACACACGCGCTCTCACACACACGCTCTCACACACACGCGCGCTCTCACACACACACATGTGCGCTCTCACACACACACGCTCTCACACACGCTCTCTCACACACACGCTCTCACACACGCTCTCTCACACACGCGCTCTCACACACACGCTCTCTCACACACACGCTCTCTCACACACACGCTCTCTCACACACACGCTCTCACACACACGCGCTCTCACACACACGCTCTCACACACACACGCTCTCTCACAATGCAAGTCTACTGACTGCTCCAGGAGGTGGGGCTTTAGTCACAATGAGCACTGTGTTAAGACAACAACCTAAATCACACTACACACTGTGTTTGACAGAACCTATTAAATCAATATTTCATGACAATTTTATATTACAAAAGTATTGTTTGTATGGTGACACCTGATGTATCGTCCAGCCCTAGCTATCACGTTAGAGCTCATTTCAACTCATCAGCGCTACCTTGTCTGCAAACCAGATGAGCCGGGACTCCTCGTAGTAGCGGAACATGCCGTATTTGGGGTCCAGCAGCTCCTTCATGATGAGGAGGAAGAACTCCTTCCTCACTCCTCCAGCGTCCACTGCCTCCTCCCCAACAAAGATCACCTGCACACACGGGGACCACTTAACCTCGCTCAGAGTTTTAACCATGGAAGCAGTAAAAGATGTATTCACAAAATGCAAGACGACAGAAAAATACAACAACTTTCATTTTACAGTCTATGTTGAAGTTGTGCAGAACGTCACAAACGTTGTAGAGGTTTCAGTGGAAATGTCTGGCAGCTGTTTGTTTGTGAGGTCACACTCCTTACTTTGAGAGGTTTCTTGTAATCGACGTTTTTGGACTTCCTCAGCACCTCCATGGTGTCTCCCACCACGTTCTCCCTGCGCACGATGAGGATGAGGCAGGGGTTGACCGACTCCACCGCTCCTCCTGACAGCAGCAACGAGCTGAAGTTCTGCCTCTGCGCCTGATCCACCGCCATCTGCACACACAAACACGACACGGCACGGCATTGCGGTGAGAGCTCAGAGCCGATCCGAGCCGTCTCGGGACCGTGCTTGTGGAGAGGAGAACCCACCTGCATCTGGATCACAGCGTCCGTCTGCAGCAGCGTGGTCTTGGCCTGGGCATCGAATATGAAGGGGAACTTGCAGAGGGTCACCTGAGACTCCATCGCCTGCGGCGCAGAGAGAACAGGCACGGAGGCGGTTGAGAAAGGACGTGTAGAGAGCGTAATGTTACAAACAAAAGGTCCACGCAGGTGTTCGGGGCAGTTGGTAGCGTGACCCATGTCAGGAAGATCCCAGTCCAGCACCTCTACCAGTTCAGGACTTGAACCAGCAACCTTCCAATCATGTGGTCAAACCCCTAACCGCTACATTACCAACTGCCCCAGGTGAGTGTGCCCCCTGCTGGCGGTGCAGTAGAATGACGTACAGGTGTTCTTACCATGGGGAATGTCTGCTGCTGGATCCAGGCCACGTAGTCGTTCCGGATGTCCACCAGCTCCTCCAGCTCATGGATATAAAACTTGTCATACTGGATAATCTGACCAGACTGCTCATTCACCTGCAATCACCCCACAACACTTAGCTCAAACTGAGTTTGTCTGAAGTTTGTATCTACAGAATAACGATGACAAAAGCTAACTGATCGTCACGTCTGCACGAACGTGCTGCATTTTACTCACGCAGTGCAGGAGCTCCAGCAGTTTGAGGCAGGAGCTGAGGAAGGAGGTGAAAATGCAGAGTTCCTGGCGAGAGATTCCCATCTTCTGCATGCGGAGCAGATACACCACCACCTCCTTGTACAGCTCCACCTGCGCCTGGAACACCTCGGGCTCCAGCTGAGACCACCAGTTACCTGCAGCAAAACCAGCACGAGCTGACTGTTGACTGTTGATCAGCTGTTGACGTATATTCCCGTGAGGGGACTCCAACCCAAAAGCAGGGTCTTACCGAGCACCTTGAGAGGGGTCTCCTTGAGGTGTGTGATGGCCTTGGCGAGGGGGATGGTGAGGGTGGGGTAGTTGCTGGGGTTGCTGAAGAGAGGACAATGCGGGAGAGTGAGGTAGAGCCTCAGAGCCTCGAAATCCGGAGGAGAGCTGCTCAACCTGGGGATCAGGTTCCTCTCCAGACTGGCAGCCACCTGCAGCGCCGACACAAACCACACCGTCAGGGTAGCCGTGGCTGAAACAGCGCCACCTGCAGCTCAAACCTGGACACTACTTCAGGACAAGGCTACTAGGGTCAGTTGAGGTCAAGAGATCAGAAGCTTCATGAGGAAGTGTGCATACTGCCTGAAGGAGTGTTTAATATCAGGAGAGGGATATTCTAATGTGCGTATTACTCCTGGTCTCTGGTCAGAAGGTGCACATGGTATCTGAGTGTTGTTCTTGTACACTGTTTTTGTGCCATCATTTATTAATAAAGTGTATGTGCCTATCCAGGAGTATACGGGCTGTAACGGTAAACGGGTGTCCAGAGCTGCTTACATCCCCTTATTACCGGGACAGTCCTCCTGGAGCAACTTGGGGTTAAGGGCCTTCCTGCAGGACGCAACATGGGACGCCTTAAAGACATGGACACTGTTATAAGAGTCTCGGATTTGCACTCATGAAATCTTACATTTGGTTTCAGTTTTTCCACAGTGTTTGAAAGTGATGAAAAGCGGTCATTAAATGATAAATAAACATCAGTTGAAACGTGGACTTACTGTGCTGGAAGAAAACCAAACCGCCAGAGTGCAGCAGGTGTCTGCTCTGCTCCGTGTGTACTGACCTGTTGTGAGATATGGGGATACTCAGGTCGGATGAGCTTGTGGAACAGGAGCCGGGCCGAGGTCATGTCCACTCCGGAGCATCTACCACTAGTGCTGTAGTGATCTGGATGACTAGAGAAATCACCACAGAACAGTCCCTGTCAATAAAACAAACTCAACTGCTGTCTAAGTACAGCTCAAATGACGTTACAAAATCAAACATTTACTCTCAGAAACTTTCTCAAAGTGCTCAAGAGAATCTCGTTATTTTGACAAATGCTGTCTAAATGGTAACTAAACTACGTGAACACTTGAACTTGATGGCGATTAATGAACAATGAGGTTTGTACTGTAAATCTGATCAACTATTAAAGCTGGAGTCTTGTTTCTTATGAGTGCATATCTACATGGTTCTAAAAGAATTAAAGCAAACACACACTGACAGCCATTAGGATGCGAGTGTCAGCTTTGACAGACTTTTGTCCAGCCCTGTCTTCACCGTTACCTTGTAGACAGGAAACTCCCGTTGAGACAGCTCGCCGAGGAGAAGACCATGTCAATCTCACTACAACAAAACAACCCACAGAGCTAATCACAACAAGTGGACACTGGAAAACTGATGACACTGAGACACAGAGCACAGACACTGGAGTTAATAAAGGGGGCGCTGCTTCCAGACCGAACGTTAGTACCGTACTCAGTCAGTTCAGGGGAGAGTCGGCCGTGAGCGTGGCTCCGCCAGTTGTGGATGAGGCTTTCGGTCAGGGTTAACACCTGCTGCTCGCTCTTCTGCACTCTCAGGTCCTCTGGAGGAGAGCTGGTCTGAAACAAAACCACATCCACACTCAGATCTGATAAACGGATACGGCTGTGAGGACGACGCTCGCTGACCAACAGCGCAAAGTTACAGGTGAACAGGGATGCAGTGTGTGGACAACATGCTGTTGCAAAGAAAATCTCTCCGTTTATGCAGATATTCATGGCAAAGCAAGTAAAACGTGTCTGACTCTGCAGACACAGGTGAGACTCATCTCACTTCTTAAGAGTGGGTAGCAGTGGTGTACTAAAGATGAAACAGTGTGCTTACGTTGTAGCAGTGTGTTAAAGGTGCAGTTGTGTGTTAAACAAGACAGAAATTTAAATTACACAGGCAGTTCTCGAAGAACTTGTGTACAAATTGGGTGAAATGGGTAAAAGATGAGAAGACAACGGCTATTTTTAAATGTGATCCTCCACGGCAAAAGCAGTCGCTTGTCGCAGATTTTCAAAATTGAGTTATTATGTTTTCATGAAAGGGCATAAATCAAGCTTCAAAACGATACCTATATGGAATGAATGGGACGACATATGACTGAGATATCAACATTCAAAGGAGTCGGGTTTCTCCTGTCACGCCAAGTGAGAAACGGAGAAATCTGCCGTCGAAGTTGACTATCGCCGTAGCACTCACAGACGCTTCGCTGGAAAGCGTCGCTACGCTGCTTTGTATTTACGGTAGCCTACGCTGCATTCACAGCCACACGGATAGCTCACCCAAGTAGGGTTAACTGAACCGGAGACGTAAGACGATTCCGAGAAATATCTTCACGCTAGTCAACCAGTGGATTTACCGTAAATATTGAAGTAGAGCAGTCAAAACAAACTTAACATTCTGCTGGAATTGTATTTCACCTCAAGAAAGTCAATGCTTTTAGGATGGAAAGGGTAAGTTTGCACAAATTTATTCACAAATAGTACAGTATAGACCTTCCACTGTTTCTGCTAAAACACCAAAAACAAAAAATCCAAATTTTAACCCCACGCAACATAAACGCTCGTTTTTCTCGGAAACCTCCGTTGAGACAAGCGACTGGTTTTGCCGTGGAGGGTCACATATATGTTTGTGCTGATTATAATTGTGCAAACTGTTAAACTCATTTCTGGAACAAGCTAAACACAAGGAAAGTAAGAGTTCAGTTCTCCCACAGAGACACCTTGTGACCAAAAGTAGAGAATGACATTCCCCAGTGGTGGCGCCCACCCTGAGACAGAAACCGGGAATGACAGCCTTTAGGGTGCTGCCCCCTTCTGGCCAAAGTAGGTTATTACAAATGTTTTGACCTGACAAAGGGGGGAAAGGGGGTGGAGTAGGGCTACTGACCAGAAATGCAACAACACACGTCTCCTCAATGAGCTGGAAACGCTAAGGCATGAACGACTGTAATGTGTGAAGTGTGAAGAAGAAGTAAGAAGAGAAGAAGGTGACAGCAGGAGTCAGCAGTGATGATGAGAGCAGGGTTAGTGTGTGTAGGAGATTGCAGCTGCATAGAGAGGACTGCTGGGTTAGAGCTTCTCCAGCACAATAAGCAGGTGATACCTGCACGCAGCACTCTGACACAGCTGCATTACTGCACTAAATCCTTCACACCAACACCACGGGGCACACAGCAGGGACCACAACGCCCCAGAATCATCTTCACCATCATTAGTTTTGAAGAAGAGACGGCAGTTAAACCGGTTTCCACACTGCAAAAACCTCTCGATCCATTAGACATGTTAACACGCCTCTTCCGTTTACTACAACTTGAAACAAGCACTTGCACTATTCCCACCAACATTTATGAGTTTCCACTGTTACAACTTAGGTTTTAAAAGCAGTTCACAGAAATGAAAATGTGAAGAAGCCAGATTCATTTAAAACTAAGTTGTAACTACAGCTGTGTTTAAGAGTGAATGTGTTAACACACCACACACTATCAAAATCCATCTGGTTCCACTTAAACACTTTAACTGTTGTTTTACAAGCTTGAAGTGAAATTAGACTGTAGTGTAACGGTTAGGGAGTTGTCCTGTAATCGGAGGGTTGCCGGCTTAAGTACCGGACCAGTAAAGGTACCACTGAGGCACTCATGAGCAAGGTACCGTCCCCAGACACTGCTCTCAGGGAGCTACCAAAAAGCTGTCCACTGCTCCTTCACAGATGGATTAAAGGCAGAGCTCACACGTGGTTGTGGTGCACTGTGTTCACACTATCAATCGCTCACTGCAAAACCAAATCATGCATGCTAATTATATCAACTCATGACTTAAGTTCAGTTTTATTTTTGAGTTGCCTTCGTAAGAAAATCCCTGTTTGCGTTTCACTTTACTAATGAATATTACACCTGATTTATCTGGAAGATGTCGTAAGACACTGATTTTCAATTTTGCACATTTCAATACCATTTCAACACACTGACTCTTAAACATGGCCATGAAAACCTGCTAAGATGAGCTGGAGATTGCATCAACGCCAGGTATCAAGCTGGAAGTAAATGGGTGAAGCATGTTAACTGACTAATGGATTCCGGCCATTTTCTTACAGCGCGAGGTTGAGGGAGCACACAAACTAAAAATAAAAGGCGCATAACATGGCTTATGCTCTCCTCAAAGATCAGCCTGGTATTCAGCAGGGAGGCAGCAGCGTGGTGGCACTGACAACTCTACGTTCAGAGATGATGAGATCTAATTTTTTACAGCTTATTGAGGACAGAAACACAACGTGAAGACACTGGCCAAATACTCACCATAATCATCACAACATAGTAATCACAGATGTACCTGAGGACCCTGGCAGTGGGCAGCAAACTCTGATCTCCACTGCATAAATCTCTTCACACAGCACGAGGGTTCAGCATCTACAAACAGGACACACACACACGTCAATCTGAAGCACAACCGAGTTCTTACACGCAACTAACTTTGAGGTTTGAGGTTTGTGCTAAAACAAGATAAAATACTTAAACACAAACAAGATAATAATATAAGTAGTATAATAGGGAGAATATATTTAAAAAATAATATATAATAGAACTGAGAAGTAGAGAGTTAATGATGTATACTGTAACGAGGAAGGCATGTAATGTGGTGTCTCACCTGCATGTTCAGGTATGGGGTCAGTGTACACTCTCCACTGGCCTTTAACGGGAGCCGGACTCTTCCTGTTACAGGTGGAGCGGGTTCCCAGCTGACCGTTCCCTCCCAGCCCAAAAGAGTCAATCTTTCCAGAGGACGGGATGAAGGCTAACGTGTGCTGCCTTGTGTAATCACTTAATATAACATATACAAAGATCAGTGCAGTAAGACCTGACGCATACACGCTTTTACCTGACGCCGGCCAGAGTGCTCATCTTAAAATAATAATCACAACAATACATCCCAACTGCCAAGGCCATATTAAGCTCGGTGATACAGGTACAAAACACATATGGAAAGTCAAAAAGGATGAAATAACTTGTCACAATGTGCTGCTGCATTCAGAATGAAATCTGTAACAACGTGATTATTACTTCACCACACCTCATGAAATTACAATGATCAAAACAACATTATTAACAAAACATCACAACATTTCACCATAAAATGTCGATTTATCACCACATTCAATAACAACTACCTGGTTTTGGCAACTGCAATTTAATTAAAGAGTGTTGAAAACGGCCCATTTTTACACAGCCACGTGCCACAGGAGTGAAGTCACCAGTACATAATCACTCTGCTGCAAAAGTTATTCTAGATGCAGCATGTGTCTGTTCACGCTTACCTTCCACATGCGATCTGTGTCACTACATTTCCCATCAGTTCAAACACCTTTCGGGGATTGACCTCGTGGCTGGTGGTGTTGTGTCCCAGCTGACCGTAACCTCCAGCTCCAACGGGGAACACACCGCCCTCCTAATGCACGCACACACACACACACACACATACACTCAGCAGGGGCGAGGAGCCTTCATCATAACAGCCATGAGCATCTCCAGCAGGGGTGTTACGGTTCACAGACAGACCAGCGTTAAATATAATAAAGACAGGGTCTCTAGAGCTGAGCTACTTCATGACTAAACAGTTTTACACTAGAGGTGAACAGATACAATCTCTTCAGTCCTAAAACTCATACCGACGGGTTGTGTTTTTGGGTTGATACTGAGAACTGACCTCGACCATATTTTCAGTAAAAGTTGTAAGTCACTGAGTGGAAAGAGTTTGGGGATGGTTAACGTGTCAGGCTTTACCAAACACTGCTACATAATCACCTGTCACAATGTTAGGACTGATCAGAGTATTTGCTATTTTCCCCATTATTCCCCCTAAAAAACACAAACAAGGAGGTTTGAACCAAACCATCACTCAAACACCAAGGTATGGCCCAAAGTGTGGCTCACAAATGTAGATTTTTACCAAAGTATGAACTGAACTGTAGCTCAAAGTCTGAGGAACGAACCCAGCCGTGCCTCAAAAACCCAGAAACAAACTGTGGCTGAAAATGTGAGGTCAGCCATGTTTTAAAAAAGGTGTGAATCATGCTGTGGCTCAGAAACTAGAGCTGGGTTCAAAAAAATCGATTCACCGATCAATATCGATTCTCGTTGAAAATACGATATCGCATTCAAAAATTCTATGGATCGATCTTTCTCTCATGTGCTATGCACTACACCGAGGAGAGCTATAAACGTGAGACCGGCGTAAACCCAAAACCAGCAGAGCTATGGTTGAAGCTGCTCCTCGGCCAAATCACCGCCTGGCCTAAAGGTCAGATGGCAGTTTGACAACACTTCGGTTTTAAAACATATTTTATAACCAAGCAAAACTAGTGCCGATTTAAAGAAGTCTCTAAATAAATCGACATCGAATCAATCAATTCGAGAATTGAATCGGATCATGACCTTGTGAATCGGAATCGAATCGATTCAGGAAATCAGCAACGATACCCAGCCCTATCAGAAACCAAGAGAAGAATCAAGGTCTGTTTCAAAAACAGCAGTATGAACTGAGGATCAGAAGACACACCCCTGCTCGTTTCTGACATCAACACTGCAGAACTGCAGCTGGACGGTGTGTGTGCGAGTCTGGTTTCCAGGAGGATGTGGATCCTCTCTAGGTCTGGCTCCCCTCAAGGTTTCTTCTTAGTCACCACAGACTACAAGAGTTTTTCCTCATCACCGTCATCTCAGGCTGGTTAGGTTAGAAGGGTTATGCAAAAGCCGCTGCTTGTGACATGTCTACTGCAAAGTGCTATACAAGTAAAGTCTTGAACTCCAGGAGGGCGGCGTGTGGTCCTCCTCAGCAGGATGCACCACCTTCTGGACCTGACGCCTTTCAGCAGGGACGGAAAACAGCGATCTGCAGACCAGAACAGACACAGCACACGTCAGGGCTCCTCAACCCGGTCCAGTCTGACCAGCACCTCGTCCACGTTCCTTACCAACTCACCCTGGTTATCGTTGAGGCCCAGCTGGCCAAACTTGTTCCTGCCCCAGCCAAGACCTGGGCGCCGGACATAGTGAGGGCGGTTGTGTGTTTCTGCGTGCCAGCTGGGCGATGGGCAGGCCGTTCAGCGTGTGGATGGGCTGCGGGGTGGGGACACACGGACCCTCCATGCCCAGACCCAACTGCCCGTACTTGTTCTGTCCCCAGGAGAAGATCTGTCCTCCTGCAAGCACACACCAGGCAGGCACGGGTGGAAATCACGCTCTCACTGCACCATCATTTTCAGCAGTTTCCCAGTATTACAGTTAAACCTCATTTTAACAAGCTGAGCTAGAAAAACTACTTTGTTTAGTTGTTCAGAGAGGAATGTACCCGATGCAACATATCCAGTCCCCGATACTGGCGTTTCCATACTTGTGTTTTGGGCACGAGTCGCATCCCGGCACTGACTGACAGCAGAAGCAGCATGCTGTGTGTTTCTGTGAGGAGGAGACTGAGGACCAGCACAGATCACAAGTGGAGAGGACTTGCAGTGCAGACGCTGGGGACACTCCTGCAAAGACACACTAACTGCAGCTTCCAATTTCACAACCAGTGTTGCGAAGGTTACTTTAAAAATGTATTCCAATCATAGGGATACAGAATACATGCCCTCAAAATGTAGGTTTGTAATTTATTCAAGTATTACTCAATGTGAGTAACGATTCGAATACTTTGGATTACTTAATACATCGTCATGCTTTTTACAACTACACATGAATGTAGCAATCACATCCTGCACATTCTTGTTTGTTTTTCTCTACCAATTGTCATTGTTGCTTCCAAATCTCCCTGAATAGACAATATTTACTGTAGGTAGAGGAGGAAAGAGAAATGGGTAAGAAAATGCATTCCTGCCCGGCACTGCTGGCTCTGTTTTACGGGCTCCGGTCCACTGTGTAACTGATCGCCACCAACATTAACAGGACGCCACATTAGACCCTCTTATTGCGGTTTGTTTGGGTGACAGGTGTCGCGGTCAAATCAGACCCCCTGTCAGCGAGAAGTTAATCTCCTGACGCGGGCACGCGTGATTTGATGACTTCGCCTTTATACTTAACCATTAAACCATAAACATTAACATTCAATTCGCCTACACCTGTTAATGCCACGAGATGAGGGCAAAATTACTCATATTCTTAAAAATAAAAAACTTTACACAAACTTGTAAACAATAACGCTTTCATTAAAAAAACAGTGAACAAAAACGCTGAAATGTGTCAGATTTTTCATAAAGCTTTTGAAATAAATATTTTACCAATATTATAAGTGCAATAATCCACTAGCTATTTAATTCCACGCGAACTGTGCCACATTTACCTGGCTAGTGTAATGGATTATTGTTTACAAGGTCGCTGTACTTTACTGAAATCATGAGACTAAAAATCAAGTATCTATTCTGGTAGGAAGTAGTATTTATTATACATAAACATATGATATCAAGCAACACCTTTCATACAAGTAGTCATTAAATATGTCATTACTTGAGAAAACATTAAACTGAATCTAGAGAGGCCTGTTATGAACAACACTCACTAATAAAATCATTTGCACACTGTCACTTAAAGAAATAAAAATATGCCTGGATCTAAAATTCCAAAAATATGAGATAACCTAAAATAATATCTCAGCACTAAACCACCAAACTAATTTAAAGGGAGGTTTTTTGCAAACAGATCACCTGCCAGGAAATGCCCCCCTTCTAACTCTGCACATGATGTTGTTATATTCATAATATTTGCACCAGTTACACATCAGTCTGACAAGAATAATTCAAAAATTTGCTTAGACTCGAACACCTAGAAAGAAGCTACAGGAGGTGCTTTTTATGCAGTATTCTCTGTCAGGAAATGCACCCCCTCTAACTCTGCACATGATGCCGTCACATTCAACATTCAACATTCAACAATACAAACGTTATTGTTTACAGTTTGTGTAAGGTTTTTTTATTTTTAAGAATATGAGTAATTTTGTCCTCATCTCTTTGGCGTTAACAGAGTGTAGGAACGAATTGAACGTTAATGTTTATGGACGACGGTAGTTCAGATAAAGGTGGAAGTTTGAACAAGTGCTGCTCATGTCAGGGTAAGTACTTGCGGCAATGTGGAATGAGAGAGGGAGAGAGGATAGAGAGAGATAGAGAGGGGATAGAGAGGATAGAGAGGGGATAGAGAGGAGATAGGAGAGGGGATAGAGAGGAGATAGAGAGGGGATAGAGAGGAGATAGAGAGGAGAGGAGAGGGATAGAGAGGAGCAGAGAGGATAGAGAGGGGACAGAGAGGGACAGAGAGGGGAGAGAGGGGATAGAGAGGGGACAGAGAGGGGACAGAGAGGAGATAGAGAGGGGATAGAGAGGGGACAGAGAGGGGACAGAGAGGAGACAGAGAGGGGACAGGAGAGGGGATAGAGGACAGAGGACAGAGAGGAGATAGAGAGAGAGCAGAGAGGGGAGAGAGAGGGAGACAGAGAGGGGATAGATAGATAGATAGATAGGTAGATAGAGAGGGGAGAGAAAAGAGGGATAGAAAACAGAGCGAGAGACAGAGAGGGAGAGAGAGGGGATAGAGAGGGGAGATAGAGAGGAGATAGAGAGGGGATGGGGAGAGGAGACAGGGAGAGGGGGGATAGAGAGGGAGGAGAGGGATAGAGAGGGGGCAGAGAGGGAGAGAGAGGAGAGTAGAGAGAGATAGAGAGGGGAGAGAGGGACAGAGAGGGGACAGAGAGAGACAGGAGAGGATAGAGGGGACAGAGAGGGACAGAGAGGGGATAGAGAGGGACAGAGAGGGGACAGAGAGGGGATAGAGAGGAGATAGAGAGAGAGAGAGGGGATAGAGAGGAGACAGAGAGGGGATAGAGAGGGGGACAGAGAGGGGACAGAGAGGGACAGAGAGGGGAGAGAGGGAGATAGAGAGGGGATAGAGAGGGGATAGAGAGGGGATAGAGAGGGATAGAGAGGGGATAGAGAGAGGATAGAGAGGGGAGAGAGGACAGAGAGGGAGACAGAGAGGGGACAGAGAGGAGATAGAGAGGACAGAGAGGGGACAGAGAGGGGACAGAGAGGGGACAGAGAGGGGAGAGAGAGGGGAAAGAAGAGGAGAGGAGGAGAAAGAGGTGGAGGAGAGTTGGGACAGAGAGGGGACAGAGGAGACAGAGGGGATAGAGAGGACAGAGAGGGATAGAGAGGGGATAGAGAGACAGAGAGGGGACAGAGAGGGACAGAGAGGGGACAGAGAGGGGATAGAGAGGGGACAGAGGACAGAGAGGACAGAGAGGGGACAGAGGGGACAGAGAGGGGATAGAGAGGGGATAGAGGGATAGAGAGGAGAGCAGAGAGGGATAGAGAGAGGGGAGAGAGGGGATAGAGAGGGGATAGAGAGGGGATAGAGAGGAGATAGAGAGAGATAGAGAGGAGATAGAGAGGGGATAGAGAGGGACAGAGAGGGGACAGAGGGAGCAGGAGAGGGGGACAGGAGAGGGACAGAGAGGGGATAGAGAGGAGATAGAGAGGAGATAGAGAGGAGATAGAGAGGGGATAGAGAGGGGACAGAGAGGGGACAGAGAGGAGATAGAGAGGGGATAGAGAGGAGATAGAGAGGGGATAGAGAGGGGATAGAGAGGGGATAGAGAGGGGACAGAGAGGGGACAGAGAGGGGACAGAGAGGGGACAGAGAGGGGATAGAGAGGGGATAGAGAGGGGATAGAGAGGGACAGAGAGGGGATAGAGAGGGGATAGAGAGGGGATACACACACACACGCACACACACAGCAGGACACACACACAGAGACACACACACAGACACAGACACACAGAGTACACACACAGATACACACACACAGACACAGACACACACACAGACACACACAGACACACACACACAGACACACACACAGAGACACACACAGAGACACACAAACAGAGACACAGACACACACACAGACACACCCACAGAGACACACACACAGACACACACACACACAGACACACACACAGACACACACACAGACACACACAAACAGAGACACAGACACACACACAGACACACCCACAGAGACACACAGACACAGAGACACACACACACAGACACACACACACACACACAGCACACACACACACAGCATCACACACAGTAGAGAAAACAGTCCAAAGTAGTCGAACAACATCAGTACATTCAGCACTCATCATGTTCTGATTGATCATGTTGAGAGTATTTCAGCATGTCTCTCTTGACTACACACATTCAAAAACCACAATGAACAGTCATAAAATCGCGTGTGCCTCATTTCCACATATATGACGTCTTTGGCTTCTGGGCAAGTCTCCATCAAAACTCCATCCTGAGGGGGAGCTGAGGAAAATAAACCATTTCCTGTGGAGCTGTTTAACTCTCACCACACGCTCAGAGACGACAATTAGGAGCAGCAAAGCAATGTCATGAAGGTTTCTCCATCTGGCTCCGGAACTGCATTATGCTGAAGTTCTTCACACAATTTTCCCAAAATGTTGATGCTTTGGCCCAACAACCTCTCTCTCTGACTAGACTCAAACACACAATGTATTTTGACCACATGCTGACATGTTTCAATATTTCACACATTTATCATGCAAGTCCATATTTGGCTTTGTGATGGAAATTTTATAATACAGTGCTATGCCAAAATAAATACATACCACACACAAAGGCATTTTATTAAAGAATAAAGATAATCATCTTAAATGTATAAGCAGTGCAGGAGAAAGTGCTTGTTACTTTGGGCAGATTTAGAGCCTCAAATAAACTTAAAATTAAAAACAAGTTTACAGTGCTCTTCAAGCTTAAAACAAAAAAGTTCATCAGCTGCATCTGGCTTTTTCTGTACTGGTGCATTATCACTGATATACCATGATGTTGCTGTGTCATTCTCATGGATAAAAACACGAGAAGAGATGACTCAAACCCACAGCAATGTAATATCACTGTTAGGATAATGCAGGCAGGTACACACACAAAACTCAACACCTTACACACCACCCAGCCTTAACCTCACAAGAAGGCAGTGCGGAGAAGGTGGGAGAGCAGCAGAGCTGCAGGTGTTAATCACACCTCCTCAGAGGGTAGCCCACATTTCTTAACATTTTAATAGAGATGCACAGTAAAGGAATTACAGGCTGATATCTGATGGTTTTATGCTTGTAACAGCTGATACCGATGCCGGCAGATTTGAGCGCTGCTAAGATATTTTTCAAAGTTTCAATGCACGCCAATAAAAATAACAATTGTTAGTTCTGACATTTCTAACCCAACATTTTAAGAAAGCCACCAGCCCCGCGTAACAAGAGCCAACAGTCAGCACCGGTATCCATTCGCAGAAAATAGCAATTTAAGATGATGATTTAAAAGATTCTGCAATTCTTGATGTGATTCCAATATTATCGCACATTTATTACATTAATAAATGTTTTTTTAAACACACAAACAGAACACAATTAGGTAAATTTATTTTAAAGTACAACAGTATTTAGAACATTTGAAAATAATCATACCGAATGTTGGTTCAACACTTTTTGATTTAACTGCTCCAGCCTAGTCTCTCATGTTCATTGCCACTTACAAGGAGGAAATATTATATTAAAAAGCCTCCAGAACTTTCTAGACTGCAGATATAAACTGCCAAATACCCCGAACTCTCCCCACTCACTGCACACACACATGATAATTAAATCATATCTGTAACTTCAAACGCCGCCAACCATCCTATCAAAGATGCAGTAAATTGCCTTTCGAAGTCGGTTAGTACTTTTTCGAATTCTATTTCTAGTGTGTGTAAGGCATCGCATCTACAACGCCCAGTCCGAGCATATTTACAGTACAAACTTGTCAGTGAACTATGGAAAAAACACAAATCCAAAAACAAGTCATGATGACGCTCCACACAGACACAACAATTAATAAGACATATTAGAGTCAAAGATAGTTAACGAACACTGCATCTACATTACACCTACCAGCACCTCTGCCCACATGCTATAGCCAATTAATACAGCAATGTTACTATCAGACTTTGGGTGGAGTGTCCCTTTAAAGGAGAACTTACATCAGCATTCCCTCAGACACACGGTCTCAGAGGCGTTGTTGCTCCTCTACATCATCATTGGGGTCATTAGGCCACATTTTAATCTCCAAAGTGGACCCTCACACCTAGAAGCTAAAAAGAGGGCGTGACTATGAGGGCTGGTGAAGTCTCATGGTGGTACTATGGTCCTGTTCTTATCCCACCTCCCACTACTACACCAGTTCCCACAGGATCGTTCCAAGTATATCGCCCATGCCTTATGCCGCTATGTTAATGAAACTGTAAGTCTGTGGGTACCGAATCTAGAGTTTGTTTTTAGAGCATCTACCCTTCCAGCACATTATTATTGTATGGTTGTGTTCTGTTTATCCATTACTGTAAGACTACTGCATTCTTGTGGCCAGTTATTTAATATTTTTACCACCCAATTTTACATTAAATAGCAGAAAATAATTATAAAAAATATATAAATGAATGCATTCAGTACAACAGCCATTTACATCGTGAAGCAATAAATATTTGTTCACCACAATCTATCATTTCTGGTCAGTGCAGAACATTTTGGCCTGCTCACACCAGAAGGACATAAATATGACATATAAATATGCATGTTATGTTATTGAGCCAAATGTAACTACAAGTAAACTGGAGACTGCCTGGTTCAGGATTCCAGATGTAAATCACAAGTTCATGTTTATATCGTCAAGGGACCATGGTTTGGTATTCAAAGTCTTGTTCTAATACGATATTGATCAGATTCGATCCAATTCCAGAGCCAGCAACAGATATAGAGTCATATGGCCATTTATCACCAAAACTTTAAAATAAAAACCTCTGAGACTGGGAGTTTATAGTATTGAGGGTTAGTTCAGTCACATATTCATGTTGGATTTATGCAGTCAAGACTGGACTAGTGATGAAGGAGACTCACACATGGGCCACACATGATCCACTGCAAACCGGTGTGTGTGTATGTGTGTGTGTGTGTATGTCTGTGAGTGTGTGTGTGTGTGTGTGGCCTGTGAGTGTGTGTCTGTGAGTGTGTGTGTGTGTGTGTGTGTGTGTCTGTGAGTGTGTGTGTCTGTGTTCTCAGAGTGTGTGTGTCTGTGAGTGTGTGTGTGTGTGTGTGTGTGTGTGTGAGTGTCTGTGTTCTCAGAGTGTGTGTGGTTCTGGGGAGTGTGTGTGTGTGTGTGAGTGTGTGTGTGTCTGGGAGTGTGTGTGTGTGTGTGTCTGTGGAGTGTGTGTTTGTGTGTGTGAGTGTCAGGGAGTGTGTGTGTGTGTGTGTGGAGTGTCTGTGTTCAGGAGTGTGTGTGTCTGTGTGTGTGTGTGTCTGTGTGTGTGTGTCTGTGAGTGTCTGTATCTGTGAGTGTGTGTGAGTGTCTGTGTCTGTGAGTGTATGTGTGTGTGTCTGTGAGTGTCTGTATCTGTGAGTGTGTGTGTGTGTGTGTGTGTGTGGGGTGTGTCTGTCAGAGTGTGTGTCTGCAGTGTGTGTGTGTGTGTGTCTGTGTGTGTGTGTGTGTCTGTGTCTGTGAGTGTGTCTGTGAGTGTGTCTGTGTGTGTGTGTGTGTGTGTGTGTGTGAGTGTCTGTGTTCCAGAGTGTGTGTGTCTGTGAGTGTGTGTGTGTGTGAGTGTGTGTGTGTCTGTGAGTGTGTGTGAGTGTCTGTGTCTGTGAGTGTGTATGTGTGTGTGTGTGTGTGTCTGTGAGTGTCTGTATCTGTGAGTGTGTGTGAGTGTCTGTGAGTGTGTGTGTGTGTGTGTCTGTGTGTGTGTGTGTGTGTCTGTGTGTGTGAGTGTGTGTGTGTGTGTGTGTGTGTGGGTGTCTGTGAGTGTGTGTGTGGGAGTGTGTGTGAGTGTGTGTGTGTCTGTGTGTGTGTGTCTGTATTCTGTGAGTGTGTGTGTGTCTGTGTGTGTGTGTCTGTGTGTGTGTCTGTGTGTGTGTGTGTTCAGGGAGGTGTGTGTGTGTGTGTGTGTGTGTGTCTGAGTGTGTGTGTGTGTGTCTGTGTGTGTCTGTGAGTGTGTGTGTGTGTGTGAGTGTGTGTGTGTGAGGTGTGTGTGTGTGTGTGTGTGTGTGTGTGTGTGTGTGTGTGAGTGTGTGTGTGTGTGTGTGTGTGTGTGTGTGTGTGTGTGTGTTCAGGAGTGTGTGTGTGTGTGTGTGTGTCTGGGAGTGTGTGTGTGTGTGTGAGTGTGTGAGTGTGTGTGTGTGTGAGTGTGTGTGTGTAGAGTGTGTGTGTGTGTGTGTCTGTGTGTGTGTGTGTGTGTGTGTGTCTGTGTGTGTGTGTGTGTGTGTGTCTATGTATGTGTGTGTGTGTGTGTGGGAAGGTGTGTATATGTCTGTGCATGTGTGTGTCTGTGTGTGTACAAGTGTGCATGTGTGCATTTGTGTGTGTGTGTGTGTGAGTGTGTGTGTGTCTGAGTGTGTGTGTGAGTGTCTGTGTGTGTCTGTGTGTCTGTGTGTGTTCAGGTATGTGTGTGTTCTGTGTATGTGTGTGTAGAAATTCAGGTATGTGTGTGTGTCTGTATAGGTAATTATGGGTGTGTGTGTGTAAATTGTAGATAGGTAGGTAGGTTCAGGAGTAGGTGTTCTGTAGCCTGTGTATGTGTGTGTGCATGTGTGTGTCTGTGTGATGGAGGTCCAGCTGCAGCCCATTCTGCAGATCGCGGCGTGTGTCCCGGCTGTTTGAGCGCTCACGGCTGGACCCTGTTCTCTCTGCCTGGTGTAGTGAGAGGGTCCGTGTCCGTGTCCGTGTCCGTGTCCGTGTCCGTGTCCGTGTCCGTGTCCGTGTCCGTGTCCGTGTCTCGTCTCATCAGCGGCTCAGCTACTACTGCTGCTGCTGTCAACACGCGCCCCTGCCTGATGACGTCACTACCCCGCGCGCGCACCGAGTCGCGCTCTGTTCCACAACATTCCAGAGACTTCACACACAGGACGTGACGTCACAGGCCGAGGAGCGAGGGCAAAATAAAAGCCCCCTGCTGGAGGAGTCCGGGACAGACACGGCTCAGAGTGAGTTTGTGTAAGATTCAAGATCCCAGATTCTTTGTTTGTCATACTACATATTTACACAAGTACAACATGTGAAATTGTAGCCCAGGCCATGCTGAGACTATGCTATAAATAAGAAAATAAATTAGAAATGAAACCGTTTACAGGTTAAGATGTAAACCTCCCAATATGGGATTAACATCTAGTGTTCCAAGTTTAGGATCTAAAGTTCAAAGTAAAGGATCCAGGATTCCAGGTGTAGAAGAATTCGGACTTCATTTCTCAGAACTTTTCATTATTAAGTTGTAGTTCTGACTAACAGGTGTGTTTGTAAACCTCCCAAAATGGGGACTTTGACCTGATTGTACACTAAAAAGACTGTATCACAAGTTAATCACTGTAATCAAACATACATGTGTCAAGAGTGAAGATTCTTTATTTGTCATATGCAGGTATACAGGTACAACACACAGTGAAATGTAGCCTGAACCACTCTCTCTTTCTAGAGGGGACTTTGACTTGATTACACACGGATAAAGTGGGGATGTCCACCTTTAAAATCTCAGTCCCCATAATGGTCATATTCTCTAAAAAAGTGTGCGTGTAAATGTGATGAAGTTCAGAACCCAGTGATCCTCTGTGCTAATTTTTCTACCCAATATCCAGAATTCTGTCCAACAGTGACCCTATGTAGATTTGCATTAGGTCATGGTGAAGGGCAGTGGGCACGGTCAGGCTGCTCACGGGTTCTGCAAAAATGAAAGTCACATTCACACCAACTTACCATGTAGAGGAGCACATTGTTTAAGCCGGGGGTGTGCCCAAGCTTCACAAACAGTTCAAAAAACGTTCAGACAACAATACTTTTGAACAATAATTTTGAACATTTTTATTAGAATATAAAAACATTACAATTCAGAAAAGTTTAGAATCTTATATTTTACAAACATCACCTTTAAAAGTCTAATAGTACAAAGAGAGAAGGAAAAATGCTGAAAGAGCAAGGGTTAGGGGCAGTACAACATTCTCAGGTCAATACTATCTCAAACATAACAGCATCACTCACTCACACACACTCAAATCCACACACACACACACGCATGCGCACGCACGCACACGCACACGCGCACGCACACACGCGCACGCACGCACACACGCGCACGCACGCACACACACACACACGCGCGCACACACGCACACAGACAGGGTTAGTCTCTACAATAGTGCACTGAGCATTCATAGGGTTACTGTATCCTAGTTGCGTTACATCTTTGGATTAAGAGAGGTGTTATTAGATTTACATGCAGTCTGCTTCTCTCTACTCAACACCCACTTCAACTACAACAAACACCCAAATCCACACACACACACACAAACACACACACACACACACACAGGGGAAAGCCACGTGTATTGTGAGATCCTCACAGCTTCACTGCTGCATCTACACCAAATAAGAACAGCAGCGACACACACTTCTCATAATCTCTTAAGCCATTACACAAGGCACATTGTGTTTTAAACAGATGTTAAAAGGCCTAAAAGCTGGAAATAATAAGAGCTGGGCCAGTTACAGCAACGGCCACCGAGACAGTAGACAGCACAAAAGAAATAATCACATTACAATAATCTAACATTTACAGATGCTCAGACAAAAACACAGAGATGAGAAGAGTAGAAAATGCGTCTCTAAACTGTGTGGAGACGGACAGGTCAGGCGGAATTCTCAGGCTCAGTTTGGCTGAGCCTGGCTTGCACTTTGGGGGGGAATTAAACCTTAACGCTCGAGCTTGAAGAACGTTCATATCTTACTCTTTTTAAGCAGTTATATTTCCATTTCCATACCAACACTAGCACAAAGCTGTGCTAAACACAGGACAAAGTAACCAAGTTTTCATAGACCATCTCTAAAAAGGCATTCATGTCTAAAACCTAAATCCCTCCGCCTTCAGAGGAATCTCAGCTGCTCCCTTGTGCCGCTCCGAAGGACAAACTCTTCAACTAGACTCTAGTATTAAATCTAATTATTATAAATGCTATGCCTGGAACATTTTAAAATACCTCTGACTCCCTTTTTAATTAAACACTAAACCAAAACCAACACATTACAAGTAACATACTCGAGGTTGATAGTTAACACTCCTCTGACCCTGACGGCTGACATGACAAGTCGGGAGTACTGAAATGTTACAGATGTCCAACACGTTAATAACATTTATTACAGAATAATAACCCTCATCATGTTACACATCTGCACTGATGCAGCATCATAAGAACAGGACTGTGTTATTACCAAACTTCAAACATCAGTTCCCTCAAGGTATTTATAGGTGTCTGTTTCTACCCCTCCCATTTTGGACATATATTTTGTAAACTGTGCTTTAAATTTGACCTCAAACAGGTAGCTTTGCTGATTAATAAAGACAGAGGTGTCTGACCCTAACCCTAGTTTCCACAGCAGTGTTTTTGTTCATCTCATTAATACTCATCAATCAGGTTCAGGTCATGAATATTTATCTTCACTCTCAGCTACGCCATGATGAAATGGTCCCATGATGGGGAAGAGAGAGAGAGGTATGAAGGTGTATAAAAGAGACGTGAAAAGGCCTGAGCGAGGTCCAGCTGTGAGCCGGAGCAGTAAAAAGGCACATGTAGAAACGTCCAGGTGAAACGTTCAGCATTACAGCTGGTGCCTCCTGACCGACACAATCTGAAAAGTGGGGAAAAGACACTACGAGCAGGTCACTGGATCCCCACAAAGTAGGCGGTATAAAGGGGAGGTAAAGACAAAGGAAGAAAGTAATGTGAGGTATTTTGTCCCTCGAGTCCTCATCACCCTGCTCTGCAGGTCAGTAATAGTTGTATTTGACTTTTTCAATGTCTCCAATCAGCGTCCTGGCCAGAAAGATGCCAACCATCTGGAAGAGGAGACAACAGAACGAGGTGAAGTGTGCCGGTCAGAGTTGTGCAGTGATGAAGAGCATTTGGATAAGCGGAGCTGCATTACCTGTAAGAGTGATATGACGATGAAGACTCCGGCCACGATGTAGATGTTGCGTGGAAGCCACTCCTCTAGCGCAGCAACACAACCCTTCACATAGATGGTGTTGGACCACTGTTCCTGAAAACAACACAAAACAACAAGCATCAGCCATCTCTACTGCTTCATATAAAACACACATGCACCAGTTCTGCATTTCATACAGATGCACCAATACTGGCCTGGGCTTGATACTGCACTCACGTGTACTCATAAAAAGTCTCCGAGACCAAGATCCAACACCACTTCATTACAACATTACATTCAAACTCAAAGCATGTTTTATCATTTTTGTTGCTCAACTTGATGCTCGTTTCAGTGAGTGAATTGGGTCTTCATGTGACCCATCTGTGAAGGAGCAGTGGGCAGCTGACATGGGCAGCTCCCGGCGAGCAGTGCTTGGGGACCGTGCTCATGAGTACCTCAGTGGTACCTTTACCGGTCCGGGACTTGAACCGCCAACCTTCAGATGAGTGGGCTGGCCAACTCCCTAACTGTTACGCTACCAACTGCCCCAAATTTTAAGATTTAGATTGTACCAAGCAGAGCAAATCCCAAAAAATAAAACCTGTCCTCCAGCTGATTAGACTGTGATGGTAAAAGTTAGTTTGGTTTAACAGGTTTTTGTAAAAGTGTATCATACTGTGTCTCATATTTAACCTGCTACTGCTCTGTGTAAACTGCAGATGATTCTCACGTGAGTGCCGTCCTGGTTACGCCTTGTAAACTCATTGTGCATAAATACTGCCTTAAGTAACTCAGTCACTGCTCGTACTGACAAGTTTAAAGCAGGTGTTCCAGAATTTTCCAGACAGTTTGGAGTTGCTCTGACAGCTGTCTACACGGTGACACCTGCTGGCTGCTCCGGCTACTGCACCACCATAATGACGCTGCTCGGTCAAACAACTCGGACGAGAGCCAAAAACATTCTCAAGTGCTTTCTTCTTGTTGCATCATGTCTGACTTCCCTGCAGAGAAATAGTGCTACATATCGTTATCAGGAGGAGAAATGACTTGTGAGAGGTTACGAGGTTTTGGGCGGACTGTACAGTTAGGGCAGTTGGTGGCATGAGCAAGGTTCCGTTTCCAAGCACTGGTTCCCGGTGCTGCCCAAAAGCTGTCCACTGCTCCTTCTCAGATGGGTGAAGGACCATAAAGGGCCAATTTCCCAGTCGAGGATTGAGTCTAGTCCTAGACTAATTTTGAGTTTGAACGGTAAATCTTCATTGGTACTGCAATATAGTCCAAGACTAGGCTTAATCCATGAGCAAGAAACCAGCACAGTGTTGATATATTTTGGTAGGGCTGAGGCAAAGGACTTGGGGCTGGTTTCTTGAACGTGGATTTAGCCTAGTCCTGGATTAAATTGTGGTACCAATAGAGATTTACCACTGAAAGTCAAGGTTAGTCGAGGACTAGGCTTAATCATTGTCATTGTTGTGAATATGTTTTGAAAACATATTGATGTTGAAAATAGTATTGTTCTGGAATCAGTATCAATAAAAATCCCCAGCCCTACAGACGGAAACAAAGTGAAACTCCACTCACCACCGGCCTGGACCTGATGTCATAACCACACTGAGTGTTCACCACCGTGTCCTGCAAACACACACACACACAGTTCAAACATCACGACAACATCTCTAATAATGATCTCACATCACATCGCCCGAAACAAACACAGCCAGGAGAAAACATAAAAACTCAACAAGCATATGTGACCCTCCACGGCAAAACCAGTCGCTTGTCGCAAATTTTCAAAATTGAGTTATGTGAAAGAGCATAAATCAAGCTTCAAAACGATACCTATATGGAATGAATGGGACGACATATGACTGAGATATCAACATTCAAAGGAGTCGGGTTTCTCCTGTCACGTCAAGTGAGAAACGGAGAAATCTGCCTTTAAAGTTGACTATCGCCGTAGCACTCACAGACGCTTGGTGCGGTCGCGGCTACGTTTGCATTTACGCTAGCCTACGCTGCATTCACAGCCACACGGATAGCCTACCTGCGTTAGGTTAACTGAACTCGGGAGACGGAGATGGATTCCGGAGAAATATCTTCACGCTAGTCAACCAGTGGATTTAGCGTAAATATTGAAGTAGAGCGGTCAAAACACAAACTTTTAACATTCTGCTGGAATTGAATTCCTCACCTCAAGAAAGTCACGTTTTTAGGATGGAAAGGGTAAGTTTTTCAGCCAAATTTATTCACAACAGTACAGTATAGACCTTCCACTGTTTCAAAACACTACAAACAAAAAAAAAAACGCTAATTTTTCTTGGAAACCTCTGTTGCGACAAGAGACTGGTTTTGCCGTGAAGGGTCACATTTATATGGTTGAGTCCAGCAGGAATAACATGAAATCATAACCACAGAACTCAGAAACCCAACTTTACATACGCTGGGCTTCAAGCACATGCCGCTCTCGCTCTATCAACACTCTAGTCAGGTCTAAAACACAGCACATTTCCACTGTGGACTTTAAAAGCAGACCAAAGCACTTCTGGACTTCCTCCTTCTACCAGAGAAACAAACTTATCAAGAAGTCAAACTGCCCCATGGTAAGACGTGTTCACTGGCTTCACTCAGCTATGCATCCTGTTGTAAAGGGCCGAGTGTTCAAAGTGACCTTCAGTGGGTCGGGGGGTCATGGAAATGGTGTGACGCATCAGTGGCTTTATCGTGAACAATCATATATTCATATATCTCTCATGAGAATGACCAGCTTAGTTTTGTTGCAGGAAGAGTGTCCTCACTCAAGATTCTTTTGAGATTTTAACAACCTTATGGGTGTAACACTCACTCCAGACTGACACAAAACTAAATTGAACATGAGTGTGTTTTACATCAATTGTGATTCATTATTGGTTTTTTTTTTGTAAGTGCTCCAAACTGCAATTGAGTGTGTGTTCCGGGTCATTCTGCTCTCTGGGTCAGCAGGTGTGGTCAGGCGAGCGGGACTCACGGCAGGGTCGCTCAGGCAGCAGGAGAAGGGAACTCCACACTTCTCTCTACTCAGCAGCGTCTGGGAGCAGTTGAAGTAGACGTTCAGGTCCCAGTCGTTGGGGTCCTTTGCCCCGCAGCAGTGGTTCTGATCACAACACATCATAGAGGGGAATGAACATCGAGGTCAGAGCAATAAAGCAGCTAAAGTTCAGCGTCCTGATACTGTGCAACAATCCACTCTTACTGCTCAAACTGTAAATATCTATTTTTAGAAATCCTTTCCAGATATTTTTAGATTGTTTCTTGTGACTACTGTTTACTTCCTCTGTTTATTTCCATGTTAAATTGCAGTGTTGGGAACAAATCAGGGAGCATTTCACTATGTGTTCTACTTATATAACTAAGTACGTGACAAAGAATCTTGAACATCCTTATTCATTAATGTTTTATTTATTAATGTTTTATTTCATCCTTATTTTTATTCATTTATTATTCAGTATCAGCCCTGAACAACTACACCGGTCGACCCTTAGTGAGAATGACTTTGGATGAGTTGTAATAAAAAGCAAGTCGAAAGCTGATATTTCTACTCTTTGACTTTGGCTTAATTCCCACGTTCATTCTGGATAAAGGGATTTAAAAACTGCTTCTCACTAGTCTCTGCAGGGAGTCGATGAGGTTCTGCAGGTCAATATCGTCCCTGTACGCCTTCACATTGGCCAGGAAGAGGTCACTGATCCATCCTCGTAAGGGCTCCTGGAAGACGAGGGCCAGCACCGCTGCGGTCAGCTCCAGGAAGAAGATGAAGCCAATCATCCCTGAGAACTGGACATAGGGACAACACAACAGCTCAACTCGGGGACAAGAAAAATCTGAGCCAAAGTAAAAGATTCCCTATTACAGCTTTCACCTCCCAGGTGCATGTCTCTTCTCTTCTAGATTTTAAAATGTCTTCTCAATCTCTCTTCATGCCGGGTATATAAGCTGTCCTCTCATTTCAAATATTTAGACGAGATTATTTTGTAAAATATGTACACAAGCCATCTGTAAGCATTTCTAGTTTGACCTCCACCAATAGATCTACGTTAAGCTACTTCACTCTTCACCAAAATCACCTAAGAGTGGACACTCAAAACAGTCAAATCCAGCTCTCCATCCTCCCCTTATTCCCAAAGAGTAATTCAGGTAGCAGTGGAGTAGTGTGGTGATGATATATCTACTGTGATACCTCCATTCACTCATCAACAACCAGCACAGCTCCTCAGTCAGACATCAGACATATCGTAATATTACTGTATGTTGAACACGAGCGCTACTTATATAAAAAGAGCAGACGGTTTGTGATGTTGTGAAGATGGTGTATCATTGTCATGTAAATGTCTGGTTGAGGTCAGGAATAAAAACATCAAATAACACTTGAGTTGCTCTCTTGTGGTTTGACATGAACGGAGGTGTTCAATCAGCATGTCTCAGAGACAAGGGATGTGGGGTGGAACGTCTGGGTTTACTCACGAATCTGAGCAGACAGATGTTCTCCCGCAGCGCCCCCACGCAGCCTGCAAAGCCCAGGATGAAGGTGACCGCTCCCACGATCAGCACCAGCCACACCGGGTCAAAACCGTGCATGCGGGTCACCTGGGTCAGGTCCGACAACACGCCCTGCAAAAACACCAGCGCCAAAAACCTCTCACACACTGCCCTGCTGTAGGGGTGACAGGGGCATGGGCAAGCTGGACAACACTGGACCTTCACATGAGTGAGAGCTTCAACACACGGCACTCGGAAGGGTTCAAGTCCCTGCAGCGATGCTGAGTGTGAGATGATAACACCTGAGCATCATCACCAACCGTTCTTATGGGCTGCTGGTGGTCTAGTGGGTAAGATACTACTTGCATCTAGACCGGGAGGTCGTGGGTTCAAATCCTACCTCCAGCACTACCAACACTGTGCCCCTGAGCAGGACCCTTAACCCCAAGCTGCTGCAGGGAGACTATCCCTGAAACTAGGAAACTCAATTCAATCTGGAGAAGGGTGTTGGCTAAATGCCATGTAGATGTAAATAAATCTGATCTTAAAACCTACTTTTCTCCAAGACTCTGACATTGATTAATGCATTCTTATTTGATATTTGTTCATATGCAAGAACACACTGTACAAACGCTGAAGAGCACTCTGACATTTTAGTGCATGTCTGCAAAACATTAGATTATTGGGTTTTATTCAATTCTACAGTTGTCTAATACTATAAACCCTGATTTTAGGCCCATAGTCCTAAAACCCAGTGAATAAGACCCATAAGCCACTTTCAGCACATCTAAATTTCTGCAGTGAGTAGAATTACACCATCGTCAGCTGTAAGTGTTGATCACCACAGACAGATGAGTGGTTTCCTGAACTTCATTTTCACTTCTGCTCTACTTATATCCCTAAGATGAACTGCATCTAATAATGAAAATGCTGATATTTAGCATTTTTATGGTTATGGGTCATTCATTAAACCAATATGGCAATAAAATAAATGAATGTAAAACTGTGTGAAGTCAGGCCTATCGCACTAGATCTCACTGGTTAGATGTTGGAGCTGAGATCTCCGTGTAGATGACATGTTCTTACAATTACAACACATACTAAAAGTGAACTACGTTACGTTCTGTGTTACTGTACATTTTCTCTTTTACAGGGGACATAAATGGTTTCTTGGTCTGCTGATTAGTAATAATCAGTATCAGCACTGAAACCCTAGTATCGGTCGATGCTGAGTGAAAATTAGAAGGAGTAGAGCCAACACAGCAGCGTCTCATTTGCTCTTCATTCTAGCTTTGATGGCCTTACAGCAGGGTTACTGTCAGACTACTGCCTAAATGTCATCAGAGCGAGTGTGAGTAACAGGAAAGAGGCGTCAGCCACACAGACTAGTCTTCAGCAGGTCACGGCTGTATAAATCATGACATCACTTTATCAGTAACCACACGTACTCACCTTCTCACTCCAGGCCCAAAAGCCGGCAGCTATGAAAGCAGCCCCGGCCAGCTGGGGAGGAACAACACACAGGTCAAATGAGAATGTAATGCGAGACTATCCACTTTCACACACGGTGGAGTTACCACACCGCCACAAACCCAACACACAGCCCTGAATGCAGCACAGCACAACTAGAGCTGGACAATATCACCTCAAATCAACAGCACTGATCATTTAACAACCATTACCTTTACTGAACAAAGATGATGTTTTGCTCTCATACTTCACAAGGGTTGTGCTGTAAATAACTAATAAAGCCAGGATGTTTGTTTCTAATGGAAGAGTGCATATCTTTGTGAAGGAAACACACACACACACACTGACTGAAAGTGAAAACTAGACAGGGCAGAGTCACATGACAACACACACACTAGTATGTTTTTAAATGAACACTACATCAACACACACTTTTAACAGTAACTGAATTAATGACATCGATACGCTGGTCTTAATGTCAGTTTTGATTAATATTTGATTAAGCCTGCCTGCAGCAGATACACAGCTTTTTTGATGTGATAGTGTATATTGCTTGCTGTGGACTGAGAAGTTGTTAGAAAGAATTAAAACTAAGAAAAGTGATTGTGTATGTTTTTATTTGATTATAATGATGTTGTATGATATTGTAACATGTGAGAGGAGGATTTGTCAGCTTCCTGTGTATGTTGAATAATAAATAAAGCAACATTAATTATGCTGTGCTTTACTTCAAAAAGTAAAAATCAAACTTGGCACAGATCCTAAATAACCTACAGCTGTTCTAACTGATAACACACCAAGCAACGACGACAAGCCTAGCTCCTCCCGGACGAGAATGAGAATGAGGCGTTAGTGTGCAGTGTGTAAGGGTGACCTGCTCAAGTGTATTTTCCACCAGAGATAAGTGAGTGCTGTGCAGCAGTAGCTGATTATCAGACTCACTTCTGTAAACATGCTACTGATCTGAGTACAGCTGAGAAGAGAGAGCCAACTGCACTGGAAACATCCTGGCAGAGAACAGCGCTGAGCGTCCCGCGTTAACCACAATACATTTCCTGTTGACTGATCTGAGCCGAGTGTTCAGGAAACCCGCCCGCATCTCGACTCCTCCTGCAGGGAAGTGCAGCTTTAACTCTTCACTAGCAAAACATCACAGGCCAAAAACAACCCACTGGAGACAGGTCGGTCCACAGCGTTATCTGAACCAGCACAGTGGCTTTGGACAGCTGGGTTTAATGACTGCAGCGCTGCAGGAGGCTCTGTCTGCTCATCAAGCACACGAACATGACGAGTTTCCTTAAAACTGAAGTGTGACTCAGTCCTGTGTGATAGTTTCAGCTGGTTTCACAGGAACCTCTGAGTGTTTGTGTGTTCAGAGTTTACTAATGGTTCATACATTTCCATAAACCAAATATTTCCTCTATTGTTGAGACTGCACAATTCATTAGAACAGCTTCACGTTACCCAGGCTCACAAATGGTGCAAAAACCCAGAATTTATCACTGCATGCTTCAGTCTAGAGCTCAACAATTAATCCCAAATCAATCCAAACCAACATTCATAACCTCCAATCTGAAAGTCAGTTTTAACTATGCACAACCTCAACACACTTTTGCTACTATTTAAGACAATAACACTGTTATGAGAGGAATATTACATTGTGTTTAAATGGTCACACGTCACTGTTAGTGGGGAAAGCGTGTTTCTAGCAGAAGCATAATTACAGGATAGTTAAGTCCTCAAACACTAAACTTGGCATGGATCTTAAAAAGCAGTTGGGCTCTCAACGTTCAGAACCTCTAATCAACATAATCTTGCCGGATATTTTAATTAGTTATTAAAATAATTCTGGAGTGTGTGTTGTGTGAAACTAGTCTATACTTTAACTTAATCATAGTACAGAAAACTGGGCTGTGGAATTAAGCAGAAAGAGACACTACTCACCCAGAAGATGATGTTGTAGCTGAACATAAGGTACTTGTAGCAGCAGCTGACCTCTGCATTCTCATAGCGGTAATAATGCATCTTCACAACCTTCAGCAAAACACCAGGAGGAGGAGAGGTTTTACAGACACATCAAGATAAATATATTCTTTGTTAACTGTAATGAAGGTAAAATGCTGAATTAATCTTGATAATGATTTGAGGTGATATCGCCCATCCCTAATCAGACCATTATCCACCTGCTGGAGATCCACATTACAAACCTCCTCGTACAGAGTCTGAGTAACCATCATCCAGCACAGTCCTCCTGATTATTACACACACATTCATGCAGAGAATAAGAATCTACAGATGACAATAAAGAAGCCCGAATAGTAAGCAGCAGGTACAGAAACATCAGAACAGTTTGTTCAGCTTCTAGTCTTAAACTGAAGATTCTGCACCAGATACATTCCACAATCACACAGTAATTAAAGTGCTCAAAGCGCAGGAGAACATTCACCAGTTATAGTTAGGATTGCATAAATTAAGTTTGATGTGTAAATTAAGTTTGATCAGGATACCACATTATATCTATTCAGACACTGATTCAACATCTGATGATAACACTAAGCCAACTGAGACAGGATTTAGATCCAGTACAGGAGCCAACCATCAAAATGAGACAATATCATATGCTGATTTATCACCATCACTTCCATTCATATGCAATCACACACAATTAACTCAAATATTATTTGACATTTTTATGTCTGATCTTAAACAGATACTTACATGAAAACCAATTTTCTTAATACCAGTTGTCTTGTTCAATATAAAGTGAGGTTACAAGATGTATGAGATGTATGATGTGTGATGGATGCTGTGGGTTTGTTAGGACCTTTTCGTCGATGCATCGTCCTCCTCCAAATGAGCAACATTAGCCTTTAGCTACACACTGCTGTCGCGCGGCTAAAGCTGTATTTTTAATCCGTTAAACCACTGTATGTCACTTCCCCCATATTTTACAGCGTATGGTCACAGCGACAAGAAAACTATATTAAAGAAATCGTAATTATCTCACGTCTACACTCTCATACTCACTGTACTCAAACTGGCGTTAGCCTAGCCTAGCCTAGCCTAGCCTAGCGGAACACAAACACGGGCTGCGTCCCAAACCACAGAGCTGCATGACTACAACCTCACATCTACACATCTCCCATAAAACACACACACACAGACATACACACAGTTACACCCACTTTTCAACATTTAACCCCAGCTCCACAGGACCGAGCCGCGTTCAGAACTCTAAAATGAAGCGTTATAAAGGTGAAGTGTTGAAACTCACCGGCGCTACACTGCGTCCTGCAGGAAACTCCACTGCACTGAAGCTGCCGCACACACCCAGCTTCCGGGCACACTCCAAACCACTCCATCCTCCCTACGCAGGGCACTAGTAGGGTGTGACGAGCAGCAGATACCTATAAGTGCGTTCCATTCCACATTATACTTTCGCGTAACGTTTAGCAATCAGCGTCATAAGCAATGTTGGGAGAAACGTGTTCCAAAAGTAACGCAGTTGTAACGCAGTAATGTATGAACTTACTACTACATTTTCAGTGATATTATACTCGTTATAATATAACTTGTACATAACGTGCAAGTTATCATTTTGTGCAAACACGATAATTGGCACGGTTAAAAGGCACATTGTTCTACAGTATCCATATATATTCTATTTCTATTAGTATTTTGTACATAAAGAACACATTTCTAAAATATTTTTGCTCTAAATGTCTTACCACCAAACACCCAGCACGTATGTGACAACGTACTGTACTTGGCAATAAACTTCATTCTGACACATATGATACATATTCAAAAAGTATTTATTCGTACCCAAGTGCAGAAAGATGCATAAATACAAAAAATGTAGTTTGAGTATATACATGGACAGGATATCTTTCAGTCTTTTAATCATGAGATAAATTAAAATAAATATAATAAATAGCAAAATAATTAACAGAAAACACCTTGAGCTGACTTTGATTTGATTAAATTAAATAATTTTATATTTCATCATTATTTTCAGTTTTGAGCTGTTGTATACATTTCAACATGTCTTTTGCTTTAAAAAAGAAAACAGGTTAACAAAATACAACAGGGTGGATGCTTTCAAGATTTGTTACTGAGGCTGTATAGGGGTCAGAGGGCAGTATTAGGTTGTCGGTATGGGACATTACTGAGACTGTACAGTGGTCAGTGGGGCAGAATGGGTATTATTGAGGCTCTCTACCATCCCACCAGTCTCCTTGCAGCTCCCCCAAAATCTCCTGCAGGGAGAGAGTGGGCAGCTCGGGCACCGGACCGTGGTCGATTCCTTCGACCTGCTGCCCCCCTGCCAGTCTGGAGGTTGGCATGCAGAAGGAGGAGGGGGAAGCTGTCGAAGCACAGTACTGCCCCGCCTCCCAGCAGCCAGAGTCCGGCAGAGATGATGCCAGGGGTGTGGGATATGTGGGGTAGTGCTGAATTTTGGGAGGCAGGTAGTAGTAAGACTGGCCCGGCGGATTGATATCAGAACTGGACGGGCTCCATATGGCACCCATAGGAGACCCCCTGTCGTACCCCAAAGTCCAGTTTGGCTTGACGAGTGGAGGGCTGGACTGAGGGTTCAAAGCTCTGCCCAGGTGGTGCCCGTACGAGGGTGTGCCGTAGCCAGAATCATCAAAACTGCCGGATGAGAAAGGGCAGTGTGAGTAGTAGTAGTCCTCCTCCACCTCCTCCTTAATCTGGCCAGGGCAGACGGGCCGTAGCGAGGGGGACGGAGGGGTGGTCACCATGCCTTCCCGCTCCTCTTTAATGCTAAAGTGGGCCTGAGTAGGCGGGCTCTGTGTGGGGCTGTAGGTTGGCGAGGCCGAGTCCGTGTGCCAGGCGTTCTTCTTGGCTTGACTCTTGCACTTCAGTGTCCGAGCTCTCCTGTTCTGGAACCAAACCTGGTGAGAAGAGAGAGAGCAGAGATCATGTCACTCTGCTGAACTAGAGGTGTAAATCACAAAATATATTATTTCAATATTTCACAAAGTCTGCTATGATACGATTTGACTCAGCTAAGGTGCCAACAATTAATATGAGACAATATCATGCTGATTTAACACCAACAACTCATATTAAATTGCAATATGTATCATTTGACATTTATATTCTTGAGCTCAACCAGACATTTAAATGAAGAACAATCTGATCAGCGTTTTCATTTGGGATTGATGCTTTGGGGTCATTGATCATGTTGATGTGTTGATGGTGATCGATGTATTGTTACAACCCTAATGAGAATACAGTCAAGAGATTATATGCAGGCTGCTAATAGCCCAGATTAGGGGAAGTTCTGTACGAAGGTTCGGGTTAACTATTCTCAGGTGACATCCTGCGATAGTGGAGCATAGTCAATACATTAACCCTTATCTGGCCCGATGTCTGCTCTATTTACACTCTGAATAGTGCAATGAAGATGCCAAGCAGAAGCAGAGATAATCTCACTGTTGCACCATCTCTGAGCAAGGAGCGTCAACAGAGATGCTGATAGAACTATCAGACTGACTCCATACCGCATTTACATGCAAATTCACTGTTAACATATCACACTGTTTGGGGTTGTGTGTACATGTAAGAGAGAGAGAGAGAGGAATGAGCTGCTACCACTTCATACACACGACTGCAGCATTTTGTGTGACCTCTTGACTGACACTATGAAAAGTGTCCAAAAATGATGTTGTATTCTTGGGATGGGATCCGAGGTTCAAGTGATGAGATTTAGAGATGAGGCTGGTTTCTTATGCTGTGTTGCCAACCATTGTCTGTATCTTTATGGAAGCATTCTGTGTTTGATATTTAAGGTAACTGTGCTGTAATTACTAAATACAATATGTCACTGTTAAATAACTGAAAATTTACTGTAGTACTGTCATTTTTGCAATATATTTTGTGTTGTCTACTGCAGCGTTTCCCAAACCCAGTCCTGGCGAACCACTGCTCTGCACAGATTTGAGTTTCCCAACTCACAGCGCAGCTGACGCTACTGATTAGCTAATTAGCAACATAGGATCAGCGTGCGGTGGTGCAGGAAATACCGAATCTGTGCAGAGCAGTGGTTCGCCAGGACTGGGTTTGGGAAACGTTGGTCTACTGCATACTCTTTTAAGAGAATTTTGTTCTGGAATGCAGTTTAGAATGCACTTTACATTTCACCCTCTTTCAGCCACTTTTTCTGTCACTAAGCATGGTGCAGTGATTCAGAACTTAAACAAAATGTTGCTACAAAACACATCTTTTAAGCTTGAAACCAAAATCCATTAAAGTCCATCAACTTTTGAAGCAGAGAGGAAACGTGTGAATCAGGTCGGTGATGCTGAATGAAGGAGTGAGAGTGAATCCCAGAATGCTTTAGGTGTACAGCGTGTTACTGTATTTGCTGTAGATTTATGGTCTTTCTTCAACAAGTTTACTGGGTTGTGTAAATGTTGTTACATGCTGTACAGAAATGCCTGCACACAGACAGCACTTGGTTGTGGTGTACCTGTATGCGTGACTCAGGAAGGCCGGTGGTTTGGGAGAGGCTCTCTCTTAAGCTGATGCCTGGGTACGGGTCTGTCTCAAACGTGGCCCTCAGCAGCTCCACATGCTCTTTAGAGAAACTGGTTCTCTTCCTGCGGGTGGCGCTACGTGACGTCGCTCCATTTGCAGAGACCGCTCTAGAAGCGTCTGTAACAGAAACACGCAAACGGTGTCAAGATACGAAATTCAAAGTTGCTTTAGTGTCATCAGCTGCTGTGTGTGCATGGTGAGATGAAACTCTCCATGAGCCACAATGCAACAGAAGTGCAAGGTGCTACAGAAACAATGCAACAAATACATAATGCAACTGTTTAGAGTGAAAGAGATGTAAACCACCCACAACCTTGATACTGCACCTTTAGTATGAAATTGCTAATTCTAGATAAGGAGAGATTCCTGCACTTCTGACACGTTAATCCTGTGTCTTACCATATGTACCGTTCAACTCTCTTTGAATATGTTTTTCCAATTTATACATTGTTATACATTACACTATTTCTGTATCCTATTTATTTATATTAGCTTCAACCGGCAAAGCTAACGTTTTGTACATTATGTGATGACTCTGAGGGAACGTAATAATAACACGACAGCCCCAGTAAGTGGTTTCACTGCCAGAGTTTGTGTTTATATTCTTTTAAACTACTGCAAACATAACTTTCAGTATAAAATGTTAATTTATTGTTTTCAGTAAATGCATAAAGACCACAGGACTTCATTATAAGCTGCAGAGGAAACAGAAGCCATGTTTAAACAGTATAATATTGCCTATTTACCATCGCTGTTGTCCTTCCACATGGTGTGTCTTCACCGACCTCCTCAGAACGTTCTGGTGCTGGTTCCTCACGTGCACGTGTTTTTCTTGTCAATGCTCCTGATGTGTGTGGGTGTGTGTGTGTTTTATAAAAGTGCCCTGTGCGTTATTTATACTAGTGACTCCCAACTCTTTCCCATGATTCCTCACTCCCTCTTCAGAAGTGCTTATTGAGCAATACGGCCAGGTAGGTGATATGAGCTTGGGGGTTAAAATCACACCTCACTTGGGGGGGTAATGTCCCATGCCCCCCCTCTTCTACACACACCTAAACATGGAGCACTGATGTTACAGCACTCACATACAGAGAGTAATACTATATATTACATGATGCATAAGGGGCTATAAGCAAGAATATTCATAATGAACAGCATTTATTAAAATAAAATCACACTTCAATGTGTAACTCTCACCTGTGAGCTTCTACACTACTTTGAAGAGGCACCTAAAAACATTTATATTTTTGTGGTTAAACAGGTAAATTGTGGAGACAGATACTAAGATAAATAATGAATATGCCACATTTTATTGCATGAGCTGTATAAACTTTAATACTACGGCAATGTTGGAAGTGATGGTGTATATTTCTTTTAAAAAGTGTTTTATCTGTAAGCAGCTTCTAATACGGGTTAAATTGGGGTTATGTTTGCTGACCTGAGGGGACACGTTAATCACATGGATTGTCATTGCCAGAGTTAAAGTGTTTGTTAACGGTGACGGCTTTGTCGTGGACACAGTGTTTTAATCAGCAGGACAAAAGAGCTGCAAAAATGATTAACTATTAGTCAGATGCTTAACGGCTCTCAGTAGAGACTCTGTGAACGGGCCGTGCTTATCTCTTCTCTTCTGTTCATCATGATCAGAGAGAAACATGGCAGAAAGAAAGGGAAAGCTAGGATGGTAAGCTGCTGGATGATTAATAGGACTATTAAAATGTGTATTATCCAAACCCGGCCCAACTGAGCCACAGATGAGGCAGGACAGAGGAGCGAGAGGCCACACTTGTGCAGTAGACATGTTCTTACATGGTCATAGGTGGAATCTAAAAAAATCTTTTTATTCATAATTCTCACGTAGTAAGAACATTATGAATCCTGTCAGTGATAAGATACAGTAACAAAAAGCAAACAGGCAAAGAAATTACTTGATTATCTATCAGCTTAAGCACTAATAATAGCTGGTGCTTCTATTTTATTACTTCATTTATTTGTTTATTCATCCCTTCTTTATTTCACAAAATAATCAGAGGATGATTTCTGGTTGAAGAGAAACAGGTTCACCAGCATGTGGCAGTGTAGAACAGTTAATCATGAGTCTTAAGTGATTCCATTCAGCTCTATTACAGTATTTAAGTGTATTATACATTAAAATGTTGCACAAATCTATTATGGACACTCATGTATTGATTTTTGAGATATATCTTGCTCTGTATTTCTATTACCTTAGATTTGGCCCTTTCATATGAACAGTAAGACATAGGAACAGTGTCACTCCTCCTGCCACCACCTTCATAAATAGCTGATCAGTTCCATCACCTGCTGTAGCATAAGCTCTTCATTAAGTAAATCATATTTTTACTGGTTAACATAACCTGCACATAGACAGCCCCACATGGCAAATATTTCTAATTCTGATTCTGTTTCTTATTTCTCTTAATTTATTTATTAAGTTTAACAACTGATCAGGCCACATTTCACTATGTTCTACTTGTTAAATGTAACAAATAAATAATCTTGAATCTTATAATATTCAACTAGGCAGATAATGCCTGAAAAACCTGCAAGACTGTTGTGTGTTGAAAAGCACAGAAAGGGACCGATCTGACCCATCCGTGAAAGAGCAGTGGACAGGTGACATGGGTGTAGCGCTTGACGACAGTACCTTGTTCATGAGTACCTTAGTGGTATGGGATGTGAACCGGCGACCTTCTGATCACGGGGCGAACACCCTTACACTACTGACTGTCTGAAGAGGTTTCTGCTGATTAAAGTTGAGTTGAGTCGTCAGTTTGAATCCTGGACCACTAAAGTCCTGGGCCAAGAGAAGCAATTAAAAAAAATTAAAAAAGCAATCAGAAGAACAACAAACAAGGAGGAAAACAAGGAGAAAAACCAGAATAAGTATATGAAGAGCAGCAGCAGCAGCAGCAGCGGAGGAGGAGGAGGAGTAAATGAGGGTGATGGTGCTGTAATAGTGAGTGTAATAACGTGTAATAACGTGTTCATGATGCGTAATAAGGGCTGAGATCCACGTGCTGCTGTAAACATGTTTATAACGTGTGTGAGCTGCTGCATGCACCGACACGAGCGCTCAGGAGTGTGTGTTTGCCCAGTAAAGGTGTGTGTGTGTGTGTGTGTGTGTGTGTGTTCCCGTTAAAGCCTCTCTCCCGGTTTGTAAACACTCGCGGCGGCGGCGGCGGCGGCGTGACGTCACGTGGAGGCGGAGCGGCTTCCGGCTGTGGGCTCGCGGAGCGCGTTAATCACGAGCATAAACACGGTAAACACCGCACACTTCCACTCACGATTTTACTCATTTAACACACTCAGGCTGTAATTCCCACACACACACACACGAGCGCTGACCTGTACGTCCAGCCCGCGGTGCTGACTGCTGCATACGCGCACAGGGTGAGGCGAAGCGAGGCTAGGCTAGTTAGCCTCGGTGCTGAGGAGTTTGTACTGGCGCTGCTGATGTTAGCTTATGGTGTATGTGAGGGGAAAGTGTGTGTGTGTGTGTGTGTGTGTGTAACAGCGCGGATTTTACTGAGGATGAGTGTGTGTGTGTGTGTGGAGATTGGGGAGTGTGTTTGTTTTGGTGCTGGTAGCTCGGGACACGTAGCTTCTCCATTAGCCGTGACTTCTAGCTGCAGGAGTTACATAAGTTAGCGCGTTAGCATGTTAGCTTCCAAACCGGCCTCAGCTACCAGTAAACACAGCGAGAGAGCAGAGCTGCAACGATACATCGATCCACATCGGCTCAGTGGTCAACGATACTAGAGTCAGTCGAAAATCAAAAGGTTTACATCACACGCCCTGTCACGTCACTTGATATTGGACATCTTTGAAATGTCAGGTTGAGCTCAGGAACATCCATGTCTAATGAGAGCTGGTGATTTTAGTGATTAGATATGAATAGAAGTGATGGTGTGAATGCAGTATATGATGTAGTTTCATATCGGGCACTGGCTCCTGAATGGAATCATATATCATCAGACTATCCTGAGGTACTCCTGAGCGAGGTACCGTCCCTAAGCACTGCTGTGTCTTACTGCCAGCACTACCACCGCTGGGCCCCGATCAAGACCCTCGACCTGGGTTTGCTCCAGGGAGACTGTCACTATAATTAGGAGCCGACTGCCTCCTGCTAATGTCATTAATGTAAAGGTAAAAGTGAATGTGAATGTGAAGTGCAGCAGTGAGGGGTGTGTGTGTGTGGCACAGTGTCTGCATTTAAGCATCAGTAGAAGAGTAATGTAGCAATGCTGAAACAGGGGCATGAGATTAAATGTTAACTAGCATCACAGTGTTCACGCTGGTGTGTGTTCATGCTGTGCTTTTGTAAAGGTTAAAGTGCATTACGAGGCAGAGACTTGCTGTTGATCTGAACACCAGGCCTTAAATAGTTTTCTTTGTATGGTATAACTATGCATGGTGCTATTTTTAAGAAGTGGTTTAGTCTCACAGGGCCTCTAAGAGCAGTGGCGTTGCCTGTCTGATAGCTGGCCTTTATTGTGCAGACGAGTGTTGACAGTGGATTGTAATTTGTCACCAGCCAACACCTGGTAGGGTGAAAATGCTCAGGTCCATCTGACAGCTGGAGAGGAAAGATGGGATCTGCGGGTATACTGGACTGGTTAATGTTAAATATATCAAAATGAAATGTATTGTTTTTAGAGAGGTGTGGTATATCAATTGAATTCAAATGATGTGTGGAATTCAAATGATTTTATTGCAGGTTATATTGTTATGTAATGGCTGCTGAACCTGATCTAACAGAAACTGTTTGAGAACTGCTTCATCAGGTGAAGAAAATAACTGCTTCTTAACTATAATTGAAGGAAATGTTCTGTTTGTTTTGATATTTGAGGTGAGATCGTCCAGCCCTACAGCGGCCCCTTGTTCATGAACTGATTGTTGTTGTATGTGTTTGTATGTGTGTGTAGGGTGTTGTGCAGCAGGCGTAGCTGGATGTAGTGTGTGTGTGGAGTCGGGGTGAGGCAGTAAGGTGAGGCGGTGCTGCTGGAGGAGGAGTGTGAGGTGTGATGTTACGCTGGACCGTGCACCTGGAAGGCGGGCCGAGGAGGGTCAACCATGCTGCCGTGGCTGTGGGACACAAGGTCTACTCGTTTGGGGGATACTGCTCCGGGGAGGACTACGAAACCCTGCGCCAGATCGATGTGCACGTCTTCAACACAGGTGAGACCCGGGCACTGGAGTGTTACTTGGAAGTCTTCTTGTTCTCCTTATACGTTCTGTGACTGTAAGATGCATCTCGGTTCTGAAACCGAACCAAAAAACTGTAATATAAACATCAACATCTGAGTCAGATGCAGAAAATAACGAGTTACAGAGGATGCAGCATTAAATATAAGCGCCTCTGAAGCTGAGCCACTTCGTAGTTCGAATTTACATAAAAATGGAAGAAAATAATTGGTGAATTAGGCCTGTTCTCTTGTGTGTCATGACTCATCAGCTGGAGATTTTCCACATTTGTCCTTTTTTAACCCCCATCCCAAACAACAAAACAAACAGCAAGGTATAAACTGAATTTTGAATGTACATATTTGTTATTCAACTACAAAAAGCAAAAAAAAAACCTGAACTGTAACATTCCTATTGAGTGGTGACAGTTAAACAGTAGATATTTGAACTTCTGAAACTGGTAGATCTGGTCAAACCTATTGTGCCTGTTGAGTTCCTGGTGAATTCCTGACATGAATTAAACAGTTGGAGTCACAAGGCGTTTGGAAGAAGGGAATGGTTATGAAGTGCTTGCTGTGGTTTACTGATGTAAGTGGTGAGTTTACTAAAGGTGAAAAATGTGGCATTTAGCCACTAGCTTCCATGCATATAGTTTTGTTGAGTGTGCATTAACTTTTGACTTTTATGAACTCAGTTTGCAGTAACTTGCAAGATTGAATCCTGGCTTGAGAGGTTTGAGGAACAGATGTGTACTACAAAGCGCTGATGTGCATCACTCTGGATAAGAGTGTTGGTTAAATCCAAATGTAAACGAGTAGTATGTGTTTGTCAGTGTCGTTGCGGTGGACCAAGCTGCCCCCGGTGCGTACAGGAGGCAGGGAGCACGCTCGGGAGGTGCCCTACATGCGCTACGGCCACACGGCGGTGCTGGTGGACGACACCATCTACATCTGGGGGGGCAGGAACGACACCGAGGGGGCATGCAACGTGCTCTACGCCTTCGACGTCAGTAAGTCTTCACAGCGCGGCGTGGAGAAGCCTCATGGTTATGAAAAGTGTAGCAACAGCAACCAGTAGATCTCTATCTGCAACAACAGCCCTGTTGTTGTATATGTCATCGACAGGGCTGGGCAATATCGCCTCAAATCAGTATCACGATTAAGAACGTTTTACATTGATTACAGTTATGTACAATTATTTTGGTTGAATTTTTCTTGTTTGTTTTTTGTTCTAATAGTTCACTGACAAGGTTTGTAGTGTAAATCTGCTCAACTATTAAAGCTGGGAAAGAGTGCATGTGATTGTTAAAGAATTCTTTAAAAAAAAGTACTAACAGGACTGTAAAAATAATATAAATAGTCATCAGGGGCAAAGTTACATTGATTAGCGGATCTGAATGTAATTTTTGATTAATTGCCCAGCCTTAGTGATTGACGTTTTCTTCTTTTTTCTCTCTCAGATTGTGTTCACTTATCCTGGGGAAATGCACTTAATACCAGCACGATTTTTTATTTGTCACATACATAATTATACATACGTATATAAGTACGTATATAAGTACAGCATGTGAAATACAACATGGAAATGTTTAGTACTCTGAGACTGCAGGTAGTTGTTAAAAGAAATGTAAATGTGAAATGTGGTCAAAAGCACATGAAGCCCATAAAGCTGTGTGTTATTTTCTGTAGATAACCACCGGTGGTACACACCCAAGATCTCAGGGACGGTCCCCGGGGCGAGAGATGGCCACTCTGCCTGCGTTCTGGGCAAGGCCATGTACATATTTGGAGGATATGAACAACTGGTATGTGTGCTATAAACTGCTGGATTTGATACTCATAGAGTACGCATACACCTGTGCACTTGTCTATACTTATAGTAATACAAGTAATTATGGCAGTTTATTAACCGCTGAAAATGAGTGAATTAGACATGGTGATGGCTGTTAAACTCATTCTTATTTACAGTGGTAGAGTGCCATCTTATGTACTTGTACCAGTGTTTGGTATCACTACTGATTGGTAATGACACAAACATGTAAGTTCTCAGCCTGAAAAAAGTGGTTCTGGTGAAACCCTCTATTTTTGTGAACATCGTGATCTTGTGTATTTTATTTCAGGCTGACTGTTTCTCTAATGACATTCACAAGCTGGACACCACCACCATGTGCTGGTCCCTAATCAACGCTACAGTGAGTATTTCATCATCATCAGCCGGTCTGGGTTAATACAGCTCTGTTAATCAACATGCTCTGCTCTGAACACGGGCCACATACTTTAGTAGCATTAACTGTCTTAATGTCTGATCAAGTACAAGACTAAAAACAATGTTCCTGATTCTCTCCATTTCTCCTGCTAACAGTTTCACTAATTACACACCCTGAGAGTTTAGAGTTCTACCCGGGTTTATTGTTAGACGGCCTGTTGGCATTTTGATACAGGCAGGATGTGTGATGAGATTATCAGACTGCATATGTTTTTAAATCAGGTGCTGAGGATTAGGAGATTGCATGTACCACACCACTGAGCGCTTTACATTTTACATTTACATTGACAGCATTTAGCAGACGCTCTTATCCAGAGCGACTTACATTTCCTAATTTCAGGGACAGTTCCCCTGAGAGCAACTTGGGCCTAAGGGTCTTGCTCAGGGACCCAATGTTGGTAACGCCAGAGGTTGGATTCGAACCCACAACCTCTTGGTCCAAAGGCGAGTGTCCTACCTCTAGGCCACCAACACCCCCAACACACGCTTAAACTGACCTGCTTTATCATAATCACTGCTGATGTGTGGGTGGGTCTAGACCTAACAAGAAGGGCTACTGCCTGGTCAGACTTAATGAACGCAGCGTGCTTGCTGAACGTGTAGCAGTGCATGCTGAGTGCTGACCCCATGCTGTTACTGAACAGGAATATTTATACTGACACACACTGGGGCTGGTTGTGAGAGAAGCTAACATTCTATTAGCCTGCTGCTTAAATGATGGTCCTAGGGTTTGGTAAACATGCCACATGGAAAATCAGATCGGCAAAGTTACTGCTTCTCTACTAATATCGCGCACCTCACGGTACTGCGAGCAAATGTTATTCTGTTATAAATGAAGTGACCTGTGGAGTATGACCTGTACAAAGCCTCCATGTTGCACAGTGTGTAGAAGTAGACAAGCGTGTTTCTGGCGTGTTGCTAACGTGTGTGTTTGCCATCAGGGCACGCCGGCACGGTGGAGAGACTTCCACTCTGCCACCATCATCGGCACCAAGATGTTCGTGTTCGGGGGGAGAGCCGACCGCTTCGGCCCCTTCCACTCCAACAACGAGATCTACTGCAATAAGATTAAAGTGTTCGACACAGAGACCAACACCTGGCTCAACACTCCCTCAACACAGCTGCTGCCCGAGGGGAGACGCAGCCACTCAGCATGTCAGTTCCACTCCTTACACTCAACACTAATCCTGTCTGCTCAAGAAAACATGACAAAACTTGATTACTAGGAGTGTAACCATACTTCAGTTTATCAATACATCAACTCAGTGCTGATATCGAGCTCAGACATCACAGTCAAGCCGGCAGATGCACAGCGAAATAATCAAATAAAAATATAACAATGAATAATAAAACCGGACTGGAAAGAAATAAAGTCTACAATAATAATAAGACTGTGGAGTGATACTGTGAGGTGTCACAAACTCATTCGTGTTTTTCCTCTTTGTGCTCTCAGTTGCTTATAATGGTGAGCTGTTCATATTTGGAGGCTACAATGCTCGACTGGACCGCCACTTCAACGACCTCTGGAAGTTTAACCCAGGTGAGTGAGTGAGTGAGTGAGTGAGCGAGCGAGTCTGCTGGTGCTGCTGCTTCCATTTCACCTCCGCCACCATTATCGGCACCAAGATTGATAAATTAGCAATAATTGTAAGAATTTCAGTTGTAGTTCAAAAACAGCAGAGGGCGCAGCAGTGCCTCGAGCACCCCCACTTCCCACGCCCCTGTGGAAGGCTGTATAATTTATTGTTAATTTAACACAGAATTATGTTCCCAAGTCTTCTTTTGATCTAAACTCAGAAAAGGTCCAAACTAAACTGTGGATTTGTAACATATTTACATAACCTACTTAATAATAATAATCTTTATTTATGTAGCATCGTTTATGCATAAAAATGCACGCCAAAGTCTGTTACACTTTAGGATTAAAATCATGCGAAAGGAAAGAAGCAGCAGTTGAAGAATCAGCATGTAATATACAGCACATATAGCACATCATGCAGTGTTGAATGTGTAATGTTTTTAGGGTTGTCAGATAGAGGTGTGTAAAGACGGCTGATTGACGTGTTGAAGCTGTGGAAGGAAATCATTTTGGCTGCTGCTCTGGTTGCAAATTGTTAGAACTCATTCTCACAGCGCTGCAGTTTTTGAGCCTCCCACTAGATGGCGCCGTGCTCATGCTGCAGATGGAAGCTGTGAACTTGTCCTGCCTCCGTCACCGTGGCGAGCGGTGGGCTTCCTGCTGGGTTGGCGAGGGGCCGCTTGGTACCATCTGCCTTATATGGCACGTGGGTAAGCGGTGGCTCTCAGCTCGGCCAGCAGAGAAGATGTCTTCTACAGTAGATTTTAACATAAGGTAAAATGGAGAAATAAACAAGCTAAGAAGCTATGGTAGAGGTTAAGTGCTAAAAACGCTATGCCAAAAATTGTAAGTAGAGTCAGCAGTTGCTGAATTTGCTTTTGCATGTCATTGTCTTTAAAGCAGCTCTTATTGTACACAAGCCTTTGTTCTGCATTAGGCTAAAACAAAGCGGTGTGGTGTGGGGTGTAACGATACATCGATCCATATCAGTGAAACAGTAGCAGTCTTTGTGATATCAATAGATGTTCCACTGAACCCATGTGCTATTGTATCGTGATGAAGCTCAGTGGGCGTGTTTTGTGTTTCAGAGGCTTTCTCCTGGAAGAAGGTGGATCCGAAAGGCAAGGGCCCGTGTCCCAGGAGGAGGCAGTGCTGTTGCATGGTGGGAGATCGCATCATCCTCTTTGGAGGAACTAGGTAAAGTCCAGGTTCACCCACATGGCGTGGTGCCAGGCATCACCTTCGCTGCCCACCATGTTGTCATTTTCACATTGCCACAGTCAGTGGGGTTTTATTTTTGGTGAAATGGCGTACGCTGGGAAAGCAGGTAATGGACAAACAAAAAGCAGAGGGGAGCAACAGTGTCCAGCAACACTGTGGCATTACGCGCACGTGGTTTTAATATTTAATAGGTTTAATATCACCTCCACTAATACAAATACAAAAACAAAGGCAAGAAGGAGAAATAGAATGTATAAGAAGGGTCAGATTGGTTCAATGGGATGAAATGGTCAGTAATCAGATAATCGTTGCATGGTGATGCAGATGTGGATGATTTAGCATCGATGCAGTGACAGACCATAATCGATTAGGGGTTTTCAGCTGGCAGCATTGCAGGTGGTCTGTGACATGCAGTCCAGTTTCACTACTGAAATCACTTAAAATATTATTTCATTTGATTTATTTTTCATGATATTTCCAGATGATTTGGGCATCTTTATAAATAATGATTTTATACATCTATCTAAAAAACAATAGTAAAAATATTGTGAAAATATATGTGAAGTAATGTAGAAAATTGATGGAAAGCATCATGATGCATCAAGATAGCGCATCGAATCAAAGACATGATGATCGTAATTGAATTGAATCGTGAGACCAGTGAAGGTTCACACCTCTAGATGCAACACAAGTCGACAAGAGCAAAGCTTGTCAAAGGGAAGACACAAAAAATGTGATAGCACTCCCCTGCTTAAGAGGTGGAAGTGTATTTTTATATGAACACCTGGAAGAAGTAGCAACAAGTGGGAGGATGGGATATGATAGAAGGGATATGTTGACTGTGTAACAGCAATGACAGTTGTTTCTGATTCTTAACATGTGGAAATAAGAACCGTAAGACAACAAAGCTCTCAGCTGTTCAATATCTGTGATGATGTGTGTTGCTGACTTCATCTAGTATCCTACTGTAACTTGAGTTGTTCTGGGATTACACCTCTAACATCTGATTATTTCAGTGTCTTGCCCTTGAGATTTTGCTGGTGAAAGTTCCTCTGCACACTCAGAGTTTTGTTAATGTGTTGATGAACTAAGTGTTTAAGTGATCAGCCTGTTTTTGTAGCAGTTAGCCAACTAAACGTGTTTTAGGGAAATCTTTACCTTTTTTGTGTTTGATGAGGGCTCATTAAAAACTAAAATATTGCAGTAAATATTGCATTTCTCTGTAATTATAATATAGTGGTAGCTATTTCTTCTAAATCACAAATGTGTTTATCAGCAGAGATAAGCATGACAAACATCAGATGTCAGCATCAGTCTCCAATTCCCATATCGGTGCATCCTTAGTTTTATCATTTTAGTAGAACTAGAAGGCCCAAAGGATTAAGTGGTGAGTAACAGCAGTGTTAGATCATATGCTAATGGAGTCAGTCCTGATAACCACACACACACACACACACACACGGCTGCTTCATCACTCTGCGTTTTGGGTGGTAAATCTCGTCAGGGGGTTTTGTAGAGTGTCTTTTATCCTCGCCACGTGCAGACTCCGAGTCTCCCGTCCTCCGGCCCCGTGCAGACGGGCCCCCGTGCCACTGCGTTGTGCAGACGGGCCCCTTGCGCCACCGCTAGTGCAGACGGGCCCCCGCTACACCGCTGATAGCCCGGTGGCCGTGTAATTAGGTAGCTAACGGAGAGATAGTGGAGCGGGAGCAGCTCGGCTTTATCAGCTTGCCTTTATCAGAGGAACCCTGCCGAGTTGAGTTGGGGGGGCGGGGCCTCAAACCCAAACCCAACCCCCACCAACCCACAAAGCAAAGAGTTAAAGCCCAAAACGCGGGAAGATTGAGAAGAAGAATGAATATAGGCAGTTAACAAGGTACAGACGCCGTAGTGCAAAAGCTGAGAAAAATGTAACAAAAATAATAGAGTTCCAGACGTGTCCAAAGTCCGAGCTGCACCTTCTGGCTTAAAATGTATGGTGTTATTTTGTGCCAGAGGTCCGAGCACACAGTGGAAAGTTCACCATCAGAATCTCTCGTTTTGACACACTCAGCTCTTTGATATATTACTGGACTAGAGAACTGCTTGTTGTTTGGAATTCTAAGGGGGAAAGAGATGAAAAGAGGGTTGCAGTAGAGCTGGGCGATATCACCTCAAATCACTATCACCATTAATGGAACTTTTTGCCTTGATTACCATTAATCACAATTATTTTGTCCTAGTTTTTGGTCTTTTTTGCCTTCATAGTTCACAGACGAGGTTTGTATTGTAAATCTGCTCCACCATTAAAGCTGGATTATTTTCTGATGAAAGAGTGCATAGTGCATGGTGATGTGATGACTTGCTGTTTGACGTATTTTAAGGTGTGAATTATGATTAAAACATTATTTTTATGGGTTAGAAAAAGCTGATTTCTATCATTTACTATAATGATCCATTGAATGAACATTAAATTTACGCACTATAAAAGAATAGTTTTATTTTGTCTTTCCCTGGCCTTATTTAAGTTTGTATTTGTATTTGTATCTCTATTTTTTCTTAATTGTCTAATGGCACAGTTAAAAGAGTGGATCAGGATACATTTCACTGCATGTTGTACCTGTATAATTTGCATGTGACAAAGAATCTTGAATCTTGAAAACCGACACAGTAAATTAAAGCTGAAAATACCTGGATTTCTGTTAGAAACTCTTTCAACTTACTGAAATATATTTTATTCTTAAATAACATTTTGTATTTGGAGGGCATTTGTAAACCCTTTACATCTGAAATATAAATGTATAGACTCGGACAATAGGGTCATTTATTTCAACGTGCAAACATGGTTATGAACACTGTTTGTCAACACTGCAGTAAATCCACAAGAAAACCAGTCACAGTTCAAGCTAAATATGAAGAGATGAGGCTCAAGACTTTTGCACAGATGTAGGTGTGTGTGTATGTGAGACTATAAGGAGTTGAAGAGAGCAGGATTATCAGGATTAGCCAAGCTGTGTGTGTGTGTGTGTGCGGTGCTTGTTGTAGAGAGTGCAACACTGTTGTTGGTGATTTAGACTGTGTGTGTGTGTGTGTGTGTGAGGATCAGGGCAGGATTTCCTCTCCGGAGTCATGACTTCCTGTTGGCCAGCAGCTGATAGTGAGAACGAGCTCCTCCTGATGTGATGACCATCCCTGACCACACACACCGATTAAAACAGGGTTACTTCATCAATATCTGCCCAGAGCTGCTGTAATGACTCTCCTCATGTCTGATGTGGAGCCTGAGCTGTGGCGGTCTCGAGGAGCTTCTGCTGCTGCACTGACCACGCTAACGTCCTCTGTTGCATTATTCCCAGCAGCAGAGATGGAAGAAGTTCACACACTCTATACTCAAGTGAAAGTACTCACTCGGACGCTTATGTTAAAAATTGCTCTGATAAAAGTAGAAATAATGTCCACTCCAGCCAAAATACAAAAGTACAGCCGGTAAAATCTACACCAAGCGTGAAAGGTGGTAGTGTAACGGTTAGGCAGTTGGCCTCGTGATCTGAGGGTTTGGAGTTCAAGTCCCGGATCGGTAACGGTACCACTGAGGTACTAGTGAGCAAGGTTACCAAGCGCTGGGTTTGGGTTACTGTACACCGAACGCACTGGAGACAGCTCTAAACGGTGGATCCACAACGCTGCTAGTTCCAGTGTTGAGTAGGGGTGTAATGATACATTGATTTAGTGATCAACAAGCTCACAACATCCAGCCACAATAAAGACAATCAGACGTATTTTAACATCATCTCAGTTCCAACAGGACGTCAGTTCTTTTATTAAAAGATTGTTGTTCATTTATGTCTGGTTGAGTTTTAAGGATAGAGGGTAGAGATCATATTACATCATAGTCAAATCACATTTTAGTTGCTTTATGCTAATAACCGCCCGTGCTGAGTGTGTTAGTGTGTGTGTTAGTGTGCGTGTTAGTGTGTGTGTGTGTGTTGTACAGATCCCCACTTTCAGAGTTGATCATTAACTAAAGCAGAGTTTTTCCCTCTAAAACAAACACCGTTCTGGAGATTTGTATTGGAAGTGTTAATGAAACGTCAGTGTGCCTGGTCACTTTAGCGCTAATGGTGTTTACTCTTATTTGCAGCAATAGCCGCTAGAGTGAGGGTCGGATCACGCCAGAGTTATTTGTATTTGTGCCTAGCGACGCTCGCGCCGAGGGCCATGAATCAGGGCCGAGACACGCAGCTTGTTTTCTCACGGCGAGCAGCACTCGGAGGAAACGACCCGGGGATTTATAGCCTTCGATGTCGGTTTCCTGAGAAGAGCCGTGATGCTGAGCAGACTCCGCTGCTGCTGATGCTACACACCTTTATGGTATTTACTTAAAGAGCAGGAATTTGAGAGGTGATAATTGCTGGGCTTTAGGGAAGCACAATAAAGCTCCCAGCGCTCCCGGGACGCCCTGCGCTCACACTGCTGCACGAGTAGAGGAGTGTGTGTGTGTGTGTGTGTGTGTGTTGCTTAGCTGCAGTCCTAACTTTGCATTTCATAGTAGCTATTTTCTCATTTTAAAAGATTGGATTTGGCTAATATTTATGATGATTCAAATGCGTTAAAATTTAAGTCAGATGCAGGAGTTTGACTAAATGCTGTACCTTATTGACACAGAATGGAATGTACACAGCAAACAGCTGCAGACTACAATAATGTCCAGAAGATCACACAGCAGAAATGAGTCGAGCGATGCTTTCAGTTTTGCATATCATCGTTCCTGATTCTCACCCAAATAGCATTGTAAGCGTCCACATCATTTCTGTATGTAATGCCGTGATGATCCAAAGTAGAGTAATATAGTTCTTATATAGTTGTGTGTGTGTGTGTGAGATTAACAGAGGGAGGTGTGTATGTGTGTGTGTGTGCACTCTCACGTGTTGTGTTTTGGCAATTGAATGGCACTTACGGAGTGTAAACAGGCCTGCTGGGTCCGGGAGAGGCGTGAAATTCGGCCCCCTCTCCAATTTATGACCCCCATCACACTCAACGAAATCTGACACTCCTAAGTCATTTATACACACACACACACAGCCCACTTATGCAAGCAAAATATGTGGCACACAACCGGTAGAGCAGTGTTAATTTCCTTCATGAAAAATGTTTGTCAGCGACAAACCAACCTGTTTCTCCCCCGACTTAAGATGAGACATTGAGCTAAAATCAGATCATTAATAATAAAGCTGCAACTGAATGTAGATTTGTTTCACCTAACAAGACGAGACAGGTCTGAAATGTTAGCCTCCAGATAGTCGTATTATTACACAAGAGAAGTCAGCTTGATGTCAGTTTCCAATTCATGTATGTTTTTAATTTAATAAAATAAATTTAAATCTGAAGTAGCTGCGGAAACAAACACTGCAGTAGACGCTGAGGAGAACAGTTCCTTCATCAGTGGCGACATCAAGTGAGTAATTATGGTCATAGTTACATCAGTACGTTGTCACTATGGTCATGTAACATGCAGAGCTGAGGGATTATTCTGCCTAAATGTTAAGGGTTATGTCGGGTGATCCCATCACAGTGGGTCTTATTTGGAAACGAGCGGTGTGTTGTTGGTTAGCTCACGTTAGAGTGTGTGTGTGTGATGCGAGACGGTCAGGTCGGTGTGAGGTGGACTCTCCTGTGTCCCTGCGGTGTGGAGACGGAGCACAGGGACAGGATGTAAACAGGAACCTGACAGATTGGCATGCTGGGAGAGAGGGCACAGGACTGGAGCTCACTCTCTATGTCTCACTCTTCAGTCGTCCCTGTCATGCTAATCCAGTTTGGCCGGGGTGACGTTTCTTCCCCTGTCATCCCGCAGTGTGACGCTGTAGGAGTGATGCTGCTGCACATCTGGCAGAACTTGCGTCCTAAATTAGGGCAGGGAAATGAATCCGACCTGACTTTCTGAACTGATAGTTGACGTAGTCCTTCCCACGTCAGTAATGTGGATTATTTAGTGCCAACACCACAGGCTTATGAAGGTGGTGGCATTCCTGTAATGTTTCCACCACACAAGCTAAATTTAAGCAGACGCTCATCTCGAAGGACTTCCATCTCGTAATGACAGGAACAGTCTCTCTGGAGCAACTTGGCGTTTAAAGTCTCGCTCAGGGAAACCACGGTGGTTCCTGGGATTCAGTCGCCCAGTGTTACACCTACACAGGGTTCAGTCACTCCAAATACTGACCCACCACACGTAGTGAGTCTTGACCCCTGGTCAGAAGTGGAGTTGTGCACTCTGTTCATCCCCAACATTATTTTCAAAACTTTTATTCTTTGGCTTTTAATTTAGTGCAAGCCTGGTCTTAGGTCTTGTTGATTATTTATTTAATGCTCCAACATGCAGGAGCTTCTTTGCCTTTTCTCTTTCTGGAGCTGAAACGATTAACAACTCAAATAGTTTGTTTACAAAACATTTTCTAGAATTGAAGCTTTGTTAAATTATTTCCACTGGCTAGTGCATACTCCGCTTGTGTTTCACATGGACACTTGTTAGTGACGCACAGTGTTTTCAGTTCCGCGATCAAGGCAAGACCTAATCCCTCTGTATGTGAAAGTATTTGTGAGATATTCTGTGCACAAAACCACAAGTAAATGCGTGAAAACATTCGCAAAACTTCAGTATTTTTTCAGTTCAGAGAACTGAATATAGAATCTTTTTTTCAATAACAATATGAATTGATTACTTAGAGACTGAAAAAAATCTGATTGAAAATGAAGAAATACTAAAGTTTTGGGTATTTTTGAGCCAATTTGGACTCATTTTGGCCTTTCTGGGAGAGAACTACATTTCCCACAATCCCCTGAGCTACTCAGCGCCACGTCCAATAAAGCGATGGACGTGCTTGTTGTATTGTGATTATACAGCACTTTGTTGGACTGGTGTTGGACCCCAGACACCATATGCATATATTAGTATTTGTTGGAGTGACGCTCTGTCAAAGGCTTTCCTCAGCTCCTTAAAGCTGTGTAGTGTGAACATGGCTGGGAGTACGTCTCACTACATGTAGCTCTGTAGAACTGTGTATGTGACAAATCTTGATTCCCTTCAATGGTGAGGTTCAGCAAATGGGTTCAGGTCTCATCTCTCTCTCTCTCTCTCCCTCAGCTTCCTGCTGTCTAACCCAGGTCTAACCCGGACCCGCTGAACTCTTGCTCTAGGGTTATTATCCATGAGTCTTGCCTTCTCCTCCATCTCTGATGTCATTGTGTGTGTCGGTGCTGCAGATCTCACGCTGTGTGTAGTCTGTGTGTGTGTGTAACGTTCATGTTATTCCTCCATCTGTCCCTCGTCCCTCTCCAAGTTCTTAATAATGACTAATTGTCAGTCTCACCTGGTTCTGGGTGTGGTTCTCCTTAATCCTGACCGGGGTCATTAATGCCTCATTCACCATTCCCAAAGTCATCAGATCATTCACATCTACACATGATGTATCGAGTATCTCAACACTAGACCCCCACTCACGGCATTTAGCAGACGCTCTTATCCAGAGCTCCTCCATCTCCTAACTACAGGGACAAGTTGCTCTCTGGAGCAGCTTGGGGTAAAGGGTCTTGCACAGGGTCCAGCGGTGGTATCTGGGAGTCAAACTCCACATTTTATCATCAGTAACTCAGGGTTTCAGTCCCACAGACCACTGTGCTACACCCTTACACTACCTGTAGCAGATGTGCGTATTACAGGGATGGTGTCCCGGGAGCAGCCTGGGGTGGTAGTGCTGGAGGTAGAGCCAGGCTCCAAACCCACAACCTCTTGCTTCAGAAGCCCCGTATGATCGTGCTCTGGATTTGAACCTACAACCTCTTGGACCATAAGTATGTCCACTATGTGTGAACAAAGCAGTGACGGGATGACACCAGCTATCAGCACTGCTGCTCCATCTGCACTACAGGACAATGTTATCTTCTATATATCCATACATTGACAGTCATTACATGATTAGCTTTACAGTCTACCTGGAGTGTACTGGCTTCAAGAGCCTCGGTCAGTGTCCTGGTGCTGCTGCTGCTGCTGTTTGAGGCTCACCTGGGATTCAACCCCCACTCTTCTTCCTTCACCAAACCCCTGAGCTTTCCACACCTCCTCCACCTCATCACCAACTCTTTCATCTCCTAGTGTGACTTTCTCCGTCTCGTGTGTCTTCTCGGGCCGTGCTGCAGGTCAGAGGGAAACATACAGGCGTTTCCCATTGATATTAAAGGAGAAGGTCACTCTGGGGCAGGATGTGGGGGGCGTCTGTACCCCAGCTCGGCCATGATAACAACTAGACAAACATACAGCAGATGAGAAACACACCTGGACTGTTACATTACATTGTTACGAACACACACACACACACACCGGTTCCTTTTAAATATACTCAGATCGATTTATTAGCACGTCGTGCCGATGCGCAAACACTTCAGAACCCAACTGAGACCGTCTCGGGATCTGCTCCTGCTCCTCCCGGTTTTCTTTCCTTTGTTAACATGGAGGATCACAGCTTACCGCCTGACCTTTACCTCTAATGCCCATGTGTCTACTTACTATTTCCCGTTCATCTTCAAGTAAGGCAGCTCTGAGTTGATGACAGAAGTTAGAACATTGGTTTTTAGTACACATTACAGTGTTTCAAATCATGTTAACAGAGGGGTTTGGAGCTTTGTGTGCAGTACAGCAGTAGATAAATCAGCATGAAGGGAAGGTAGAATCACTGAAAAGACACCTTTTGAACCTGAAAGCGAGTGATTATTTGTCATTGTGAACACACCACAGCACACAGTGCACTACAACCTCTGCATTTGACCCGTCCGTGAAAGAGCAGTGGGCAGCTAACAAGCCTAGGGAGCAGTGCTTGGGGACGGTACCTTCCTCATGAGTACCTCATTGGTACAGTAACTTTAACAGCTCTGGATTCGAACCTGCAACCTTCTGATCACGGAACGAACACCCTACACCGTTACATCACCAACTGCCCCAAATATCAATCAGCACTACAGGAGAATGTTATGTTCTATATATCCATACATTTAGTCATTATATGATCAGCTTCACAGTCTACCTGGAGTGTACTGACTTCAAGATATAAAATCTTTTACCAGATTTTAAGAAAAAAATAATTCTCTGTTTGACATTTACACTAACATTTTACATTGATGCCATTTAGCAGACTCTCATCCAGAGCGACCTCCTTATTACAGGAACAGTCTCTCTGTAGCAACTTGGCTTTAAGGGTCTTGCTCCAGGACCCAGTGGTGGTAGTGCTGGAGGTAGGATTCAAACCCATGACCTCTTGGTCCAGAGGCGAGTGTCCTAACCACTGACCACCACCCTGAAATATCTCCTAATCCAAATCAGTAGAGGTCTGAGGGCTCCAGAGCGACTACTGTGTCAACATGTAAAGGTGCTGAAGCCTAAACTCACCTGAAGAGGACCAGAAGAAAAGCTCATAATGTGAACACAAAAGCACTCAGTCACTTTTCTCCTGGTCACTTTTTGACCCTCGTGGTGCGACTGAGTTTGCTTTCTTGAAGAAGGATGAGATGTGAAATCAGAGCTCAGAGTGTAGATTGCTGAGCAGCTGGACAGTCGTGTTAGTCCTGCTTGGTTTGGTCTGCAGGCCACCGGGGAGCTTTCACAAAGATTTGCTCCAAATCCCTCTAAACGCTGTCCAATTTCCTGCAGTTAGACTCCTGCTGCTGAACACCGTAAACACCTTTCTGCTCACTTGTACACGCACACACACACACAGAGACACACACAGTTTAATGTGTTAGAATGTTTTTCTTCAGCAGAAGTCTTGAGCCAACCCTGATATCCATGTATCTTGTTAGGAAGATGAAACAACAGCTGGTCTTTATTACATTTACATTTATAGTGTTTAGCAGATGCTCTGATCTAAAGCAACTTCCTTCTCCTAATAACAGTGGACAGTCTCAGTTTAGCGACTTGGGGTTAAGGGTCTTGCTCAGTGGTGGTTCTTGGGATTTGACCCCCCATTGTTATGATCAGCACCACAGGGTTTGCTTTACTTCTGTCACAAACCACTGCACTACCCCAGTATGTCAGCAGCATGTGCAACAAGACTACATTAAAACACAGGAAGGTCTGACATATTAAGAAATGAGGAGCAACTCGAGACTTTTTGCACAGAACTGTATGTTTTAATCGTGTAAAAACACATCATCACTAACACCATTTATGATAGTCTCCGTAACACTTAAGTGCAGGCGCCTTTAAAAGGTGTCGTAATGCTGGCAATATATTTTTCAAATACGTTTGAGCTTAAAGAATGCGTTTTGTTCTGTGTGGAGTTTTGTTGAGCTGCAGTGTAAAAGAGAGCCATGAGTTTTTGGTGAGTTTATCAAACATTTGAATTTGACAGCTAGGAATGAGTCAGCTGCTGTAAACTCCCTAGTGGTGTAGCCTAAACCTGTAGTTAATCAACGTTAAACACACTCAGATTCAGTTTGGGGTGTAAGAGTGATGCGGTGTAAACCCAAATTTAACTGATCCTGACAGGATTATTAGCACTAGAGCTGGGCGATATCACCTCATATCAATATCATGATTAATTTTACATTCATTACGATTAATAAACACTTTTGTTTTGGTGCTTTTTGTTGAAGATATTTAAACAATTGGAGGGTGGTAGCATGTTTTTAAGGGGACCGTTAAAAAATATTTAAAGAAAAGGTTAAAATTATGATTAGAATTTTAAAAAATAATCAAAATAATCATCGAGGATCAGATTAAATTGACTAGAGGTTTGTCCAGTGTTAATTGGCACCTTATTCTGCAAATGTAAATTAAAGTTCGTTTAAAGGGGGATTAGGGATTCCTGCTCGTCTGGATAACCGGATTAGGTCTCTGGCTGGCCGTCTATCTGAAAGTGCAGAATAAGGTCTGATCTTGACGTCTCTCACTTATCCAGACGCGGTTGAGTTTTGGTCTGTACCTGGAGCTTAACTCCCCCACTTAATCCTGCATGTAGTCCCACGGGGCTCTGATAGGTTACCTGCAGGATTTAAACCTCTCCCAGATTAGGATGGAGGAGGAAGTCTGGGCTCGGACCAGCCGGAGAAACCATGAGGAGAATTATCTCTGAACGCTGTGACTTGCTGCTGCTGTTTATTTGCAGATTTGACAGGAAATGCTATATTTTTGTGTCATTGACATTTTTATTCATGACACCAATCAGAAATGTAAATGAAAATATAGCCTCCTGTTGTAATGACAATAGAGCTCCTGTTTCATATAAAGCAGCATTAAAATACGTCTGATGTCTGATCCATGTTTTCATTTTGGATCAACGTTATGGACTTGATGTATCGATACATAGTGATATAGTGTTACACCAGTAATGTGTAATAAACGAGACGTGTCTTCCAGTTTCTCCACTTAATGTGGACATTAAATCAGGTATTTGGTACTGCTGTATTGTGTAGACTCACTAAATCACAAATGATTTGCTCCAGGTTTATTCTTCAGGGGGCTGTGTGTCATATTTCAGCATCATTGATGTTAATGTAATAAGAATAATAATTATTAATGAAGCACCGTTCATACATACAAATGTGCAAGATGATAAAAAGAACAAATTAGACGATAGAAGTAATAAATTGTTCCTAGGAGCTATGAGAACCTAAAAATAATTGTAATAAATGAAATGAAATCACTTAAAATGGAGAGAAATCACAATAAAAAATACTGTATATTAACTATCGGTGTGCAGAGATGAGCTTTAAGCTTTTTAAAACAGGACAGTGATGCAGCTCCTCTACTTGCTGCTGGTGGTGTGTTCCATAATTCCAGAGCTCAGGTGCATCATCAACTCCGGTAGAACACTCGCCTTTGGACCCAGAGGTTATGGGTTCGAATCTGACCTCTGGCGTTGCCAACGTTGGGTCCTGGAGCAAGACCCTTAACCCTAAGTTAACCCTAACCCTAGGGATATGAACCCTGAAATTAGGTAATGTAAGTTGCTCTGGATAAGAGCGTCCGCTAAATGCTGTAAATGTAAACTTTCTTTCTTAACTATTAACTTTTGCTATGTGGAGACTCTTAACCCGTGCAGATCTACGAGCTGGAGTTGTAGTGTAGACAGAAGATCAGCAGTGTAATAAGATGCAGTGTAACAAGCGCTTGGTGAACAAGTAAAGGAATGGAACATTCTAAAAGACAGGGTTAGTGCGTGGTGTTGATGGAGCAGTGGTGTGAGGTGATGTGATTTCTCTAGGGTTAGGCTTTAGTTTGTGGTAGCTGCTGCACGTTGTAAAGGAAACACTCTTTTTCCTACGAGCTGGTGTATTGTGCATCTGGACGCTGCAGATAAGCTCTTCCTCAGGAAGTCATATTGCACCATGAGCTGCTGCAGGCCGAGTGCTCCGACCTGGAGGAAGTGTCTGATCCCGGGACTGTCAGGATGTCCACACACACACAGCAGAGCTGAGGTTAACGAGATGAGAGCCAACACGCTCCTCTACACCTACCCACAGCCAGCTGCCTGCACACCCGGTCACTACCACACCAGCTGCAGTAGTGCTCTTAGTTCACTTGAAGAATATCTAGTAGAATTCAGCTCCAGTCACTTTTAGTTTTCTTAGAGTTTACTTTGGCTTTAATTGTGTTCTTAAGAGTACAGCTGTGGAAAGCTTTGTTAATACTGCACTAGTGGGTTTTAAGAACATATTTCCTCTTAAGCAGAAGAAATTCCTGAGCTTTGGGACTTGTCAGCTGTAGGGAGTGTCTTTCTCTACCAGCGTGACATATTTTATTGTGGTCAGGATTCTCTCGGGTCAGGTGAAGCGTGAGGAAGTAAAACTACTCAGGGCAGTTGGTAGTGTAGCAGTTAGAGCGTTCGCCCCATGACTGAGGCGTGAAAGTCACTGATTCAGGTACCACTGAGCTACTCCTGAGCAAGGTAGCGTTCACAAGCACTGCTGCCCGGGTACTGCCCATGTCAGCCGCCCACTGCTGCTTTACAGATGGGTCAAATGCAGGTCGAGTATGTGTACTGTACTTTAGCACAAATATATACATTTTAGGGGTGTCTTTGCTCCACGCCGTGTGAATGACATGTTCTACTCATGTGTCCGCTATATGAAGTCTCTTGTTGCTCGTGATTTTATTGTGTATTTTGAAGTTGGGGATGGTGGGGGTTTCTAGAATGCCACAGCTAGTATTGTCACGTGAGAACGGCTCATCTTTCCTCTTAAGAACAGTCGGTGAATGAGGTCCAGTGGTTTTGCTGCTTGAGAAACAGTGCTCACCTTCTTCCCAACTTCCACAGTTCCTGTTGTAGAGACGCTGTTCATGACTTAAAATGTTCCGCTCATTGAAGAAAAGTTGGACATAAGAGCCAAAGCAGCTCTTTAATAGATTTGAACTGATTTTGACACCATCCTGACCTTTCTGTCCTGCAGTACCACTGGTTTTCTCCTTTTGACCTGTGTACTGAGTGAGGAAATGTTCATCATTTCAAATGGACTACCTTATTTCTCCTCTAGCTTTTTCCCCCACACGCTTTTTGTCTCTTAAATCTCTCCAAAGTGTTTGTACCTTTTAAACACATTACATTCCTCCTGTTTTCAGCATAAAGCAGTCACACAGTTTCTCCAGTAATTTCTTGTCTATTATAATTGACGTTTCAATGCCACAGATACTGTATGTCCACACTACGTCACATTTGTATTGCTGGAAAACGCTGCTCAGGAGTGATGTTTCGGGCACACACGCTGCACAAATGGTAAACATGAATGTGCTGATTATTGTTGTCGTGTGCAGCGCAGCTTCATGGCGTTCACACCTCAGGCAGGGTGCGGGGTGAAGAGGGTGCTGCGTGAGTGGCAGCGTACGTGCTGGACGTTTGAGCTCGTTTACTTTTCTATTACAGCTCAATATTACACTGTTACACGGTAGAAATATGTTGTTGTAGTGTGAGTGAGTTGCAGACGGAGAGCAGAGGGAAGTCGGGGATCACACCGGGAGCTTTAGTGGTATCACTGACCACCACACAGCAGGGAGTGTGTGTGTGTGTGTGTGTGTGGTGGAAGGAAAAGGACAGGGTTCTGAGTGATACTTTGCTGCTCGTGTAACAGAGAGATGAGCCATCAAACCGCAGGAGTGACCATAAACTCACACTCACTAACCCTGACCCTCTCTCTCCTTTCTCTCTTCTCTTCTCACTCTTTAAGTTGTCTTTTCTCCTCCTTATTTCCCTCCTCTCTCGTGTCTCTTTTCTTTCTCTCCTTGTAGTGCAAGTTAGACACATTTGTGGCTTTGTAAATATCAAGTATGATAACTGGATTAGCATTTCATGGATAGATTGTGTGATTGATTGTTGTGTGATGAAACTAGAAGAAAATGATAAAGTGGAGAGGAAAACTAGGAATTTGAGTAATGAATAATGACAGTACAGCAGCAGTTCCCCCATTGAAGAAACGGTTAAGAAAGAGGAATAAAGTAAGATAGGAGTAATTTTGGGGATCGCTGGGATGAAACAGGATGAAAAGTTCAGAATAAAAAGTCAGTTTCCCCATGAAAGTCTGGGAATAATCTGACCCCAGCGCTGTGACGTCCCCTGTAAGAAATAAGGGATGATGAAAGAGGAGTGGAGAGTAAACTCCTCCTTAAAGAGCTGAACGTTTTAATCAACGTTGTCTCTACAACAGCGTGGAAGTAGTAAAGTGTCATAAAGCCACACTGCAGCACTTCCTCGCTCACCAGCCTCCTCTCTCTCCCGGGGCTCGGCGGCGCGCGACGCTCTGCTCAATTTCACGTGTAACTGTGTTGTTGTTGTGTGTGTTTTACGAGTGCGGGAGAAACTGAGCGCTGCTGGAGTTTCAGCTGCACTCTGACCTGTGATCAGTCAGTAACGCTGTGCTACTGCACCACTGATAACACAAATCCACATTTATCCATCGCTAACTGTGAGTGTCGTGTTTCGGGACGGGAGCATTACTGATGTTAACACAATAATAATGATATTTAGGGATGCACGATATGGGAATTATTGACCAATGCTGATATATGATGTTTTTCTGTTGACACTGATACCGATAAATGAGGAAGACAGAGTCAAGCGTGTAAAGACAAGATGTTTTGCTCACCAAAGCTCCACTGCACACCTAGAATACCGGCAGAAAAACAACACTTTAGTTCTGACATTTCTAACTCACCACCAAGTGAGCGTGAAGGCAGAGTGGAGCGAGAGCGGAGCATCTCCAGCGTAGTGCACAACATTTTAAGAAAAAAAAGTCACTTCCCTCCCTATAAAGTGTACTAAGTTAAATAGGATGCATTGACTCTTCATGTGCACTACCTAGTGTGTAGAGAGCTGTTAAGCTACAACCCCGGCTATACTATGCACACTACCACATAGAAGAGTATGATAAGAGCACCTTACCTACCATACTATTAAGTGCAGTAGTACACGGCTCGGGACACGGCCCATGTGTGAGCTCACATTCACTAAGTGAAGCAAACACACAGTTTAGTAGTTAAACATGTTTCACGTGTGCAGCAGAGTTGAGCGTAAAGACCAGAGATTCCGCTGGTGAACGTTCCACTGCGTGATCAGAATTTTACCACAAAATAGCACCAGACATTTTAAGACAGAAGGCGCGGGCCGTATAAAATCCCACCTGGGACTCTGGACATGCCTGACACAAGCGCTACCTTTCACACGTACAGTACACACAGCAGCAGATATCAGATGAAAATATCAGCAAATCTAAGTATCGGTCTGATGATGAGTTAATAAAAAACTGTTATCAGCTGATTCAATATGATTCTGATGTTATTATGCAACCCTAATAACATTTATTAATGTAGCAGCTTTTATACATGGAAATGCAGTCCAAAGTGCTTCATAGCAGGGTCAGTGGAGGTGCATTTTACTGGTTGATTTACAGACACTCTTACTGGAAGTTCTGAGGAAGGACGCAGCTGTATATTGTGGCGCGTGAACTCGTGATGGTTTATGAATGTACGAGTTTTATTTCAGTCGGTCAGTAAATGCGTTTTGGAGAATAAACTCATGAGGTCCCTGTTTGAAGTTTCCACAGTATAATCCAGAACAAATGTCTCCTTGAGAGCGGTGCGTGAGTGAGGTCTGTCCGTCAGATTAGTCTCATGGTGTTTAGTGTAACTCTGTGTTACAGACTGAGATGCAACTCTTTCTGCATAAACACACAGCTCTCCTGCACACACCTTGTTTATTTCTCCCTCTCTCCCCCAGCTCCAGCTTAGCTCTACGTGAACACAATGTCTTTACTCCTTCCCCGTCCCTTTAAAGATGACCCCGAGGTTCGGACCCCAGGTTCATAGGGCGCGATTCATTAACGGCAGGCAGCGCGTAGCCCCGCGCAGGTAAACAAACAGCAGCGCGTGGACGCTAATGTAGCGGGGCGGCGGGTGAGGGAGGGGGGTCGCTAATCCCCCACACCCACACCCCTCACCCCCCGCGGGGCAGGGGGCCGTAATGAGTTGTGCAGCTGGCCCCCGGGGAGCCCGGCGCTCGTGCTGCCTGCCTCTCCTGGCCGCTTTAAAGCGCTGGCCTGTTTGTTTAGGCAAGATTAGGAGCGTAAAAGCCTTACAACGTCCCACCTCGGACCCTGCCTGGTGGGGGGAGCGTTAGTGGGGTGGGTGGGGGACCGGACATGGCAGGTTGAAGAGTTTAAACTGAGACATGACGATAACCCAGAGAGTAGAGGGACGACAGCGGAACACAAAATCCTAGTGTTGTTGTGGTAGTGTTTAATTTATAATACTTACAGTAGTTAGAGTTTAAAGTCAAAATGTGCTGATGCACCCAAAACATCTGTTACCCGACCCTGTGAGGAATCAGTATCAACTTGGTTTAAAAGCGTACAGGGAATATGCTTCTGGTTTGTTGACGTCTGTAGCAGGAGTGTAGAGTTTCATCACCATACTAGATGACTTCAGCGAACAACGATTCAACATCTGCTGATATGATGAAATCTGCTACATGATGATTTTGATTTGATTCACTTCAGGAGCCAGTGATATGAAACAATATCAAAATCTGATTTAATGCCACCACAAAATCTAGATTATCATATAAGATTTTTATTTCTGAGCTCAACCAGATCAAAATCTCAACTCTGGAGTCTGATGTGTAGTCAGAGTGTTGATTTTGGATGGATGTTATGAGCATGTTGACCATCAGATCAGTGTGTCACTACTGCCCTCCCTGCTCTCTAGTACCCCAGACAGTACCAGTACACTAAGTATGATGGGACAGAACAGCTCCCTATGGTCACTAGAGCCGAATTAGAACATTCAGCAGTGTCAGTAGACATGTCCATGAGAAGGCTCTTCAAACCTGTAAGAGATATCACTTTGAAACGATGGAATTTATGGAACATTATAATGGAACTGTAATGATGGACACTTTACAATACAATGCAATATAAAATATTGTTGCTGTCGGGTGGAAACCTTTTATATTTCATATAGGTCATATTCAGGAAATTGAAAAAACAAATTATAAACGTATTATAAATATATGAACATTGTGTCGTCAGAATTGCTTCACGTCTAAACATTTGTGACCCGATCTGCCGTAATGAGTTGGAAGTTGGTGTTCTATTTATTCAGATATGGGCCGATTATGTTGAAAAACATCACAAAAATAGTGATTTTTCTTTTTTGGAGACCAGATTAATTTTAAAGACCTTTTCTTTCATATAAGACCAAAAAAGAAAAATCAATATTTTTGATGTCTGTCAACATAATCAGCCCATATCTAAATAAATAGAACGCCGACTTCCGACTCATTACGGCAGATCGGGTCACATATGGTCGTACACGTGTGTGTAATATAAAACTGTGAGACCGTGGAGACTGACCAATAAAATTGTTTTATGATGAAAAATAAAAATGATCAAAAATGTACTTATGAGGTTTCTGCCCGAATGCGATGATATACAGTACAGTATATACAACGCGGTATACAAGTAGTGTAGAGGTATGTGGTGACAATAAATACACAAATATACAGGATGAAGTGAGTTTATTTCATGTAAACGCTTTGTATAGACGCTGCATGACCACATGATGCTGTAAACTCCATGAGGATGAGGTGTGATTAGATGAGAACTCCGCTGACCTGCAGGATGAGAGGAGATGAGATTAGTGTGAGAGTGAAGCAGTGTTGTGGTGTTCACTGTGAGATGAGATGGTTACAGCTGTTAGAGGTGTTCTACTCCTGATTACTTACCCCACACACACACACATTAGTGATGTATACCTGCTGCTTTACAGGAGTTGTGAACATCCTCAAACACATTTCCTAGTTTCTTGCTTGTAATAATAATATCTGTCCTGTGTTACTGTGCTGCTGATGTGTGTGTGTGTGTGTGTGTGTGGTACTGAACAGTTTGCATCATTTCTTTTCCAGTCCGTGTCCAGAACAAGGCATGGGGGATGAGTTCAACCTGATGGACCACTCAGACCTCTACATCCTAGACTTCAGTGAGTTCACACACACACTCACAGCATCCCTCCTGCTCTCTCTCCTTCCCTCTCCATTTTCCTCCCTTCCTTCTTTCTTCCCTCTCTCCCTCCCTGCATCTCTCTCTCCCTCTCCTCATCTCTGTGTATGATGTCTGTCCTGTGGTGTTGTACTGGGTCATATCCGGTACCACGCTGCTAATCACCAAATAAAGCCACTTCCTGTGTGTTTGCCCGTGTTGGCACCGTGTCCCCCCATCTTCCCGCCCTACACACACGCACACACAAACACACACACACACGTGAGTGTCCATATGCAGGCGTGGGCCGGCGTCAGGAGGAGCCACGTGTCTCCCTGATGTCCAGCGCCCTCCCCTGCCCACTGCACCGCCACCTGTCTGTCTGCCCCGCTGTACGAGCAGGAGTGAATGTCACAATCACATTAAAAGCAACGCAGCTTACATTAGGGCTGTGTGATATGATGAAATATGGCGGCCAACATAATTAAAATATCTACTCCTTCAGATTATACTGATGTGTTGATGGTCTGGATGAGGGCTTGCAGTCTTCACCGCAGCACCACGCTCATGTAGACATGGTGGATACTATGGCGTTATATTTGTGGCTTAGTGGTGCCAAAGCTGCCACAGCTCACCTTAAAGGCACCTTGCTAGAGCACCATCAAAAGTGCCGCCTTTTACAGCCATTTTACAGTGTAAAAAGCAGTGTTTGACCACAAGTATCTGTCTAGTATAACTCTACCTCTTGCACACTCAGTGTAAATGTCAATTTCAACCTGTTAAGAATACTGCATCCTGACTTGACAAACATGTTTACCTCTATGTCTGTCTCCCCTGTCTAGTCTAAAATGTATATTGTATGTTGTCTGGTTTTAAAATGTATACTGTTTAATGTATATTTTAGTATTTTTACTTATTTATTGTTTATTCCATGTGCCTAGTCGTGCCACTGCCTATTTATTCTCTGTTCTACTGTTCTTTGTTTGTTTGCACTGAAAATAACCTGGAGCCACGTCGTCTTGTCTCTCTATGTATCTGTACAGTATATAGCAGAGATGACAATAAAGTTGACTTTGACTTTGACTTTGAAGTCACTAGAGCACTGCAAACAGCAGAGTTTTCAACACTGTAAAAGCAGCACTGTATCGTATTAATGAATAAAACAGCATAAAAACTGGTGTTTTACTGTTGATTGTGTTCAAATCTAGGTGATTTGTGGAACCTCTGGCGTTCCATATGAGTGTGCATTGTGATACGTATGGTAATCGGGATATGAAACGACGTGGGTGATATGAGATGTGGGCGATATCGTACAGCCCCAGTGTTCATTAATGTTTAACATTCACCAATTTTACAGTCTTTGTGAAAAGCCACTTATTGGGAAATTCCGACTTTTCTGATGAATTGTTGCAACTGCATGAGTTGGTTTTAAGAACAAATCTTTTGTACCACATGGTTGTTGAACGAGGCCTGATGTCCTGCTTGTGTGTTTCAGGTCCCAATTTGAAGACGTTGTGTAAACTAGCCGTTATCCAGTACAGCCTGGAGCAGTCAGGACTGCCACACGACATCCGGTCAGCCTTCGCCACCTTTATTACACTATTATTTCATTGTTGTTATACTGTTTCATCCACACACACACACACACATGGGAGGGTGAGAACGCCTTGAGTGTGAAGCTAATTGACTTGGTGTGGCCCCTTGGCACCGTATCACACGACACACACCCGATCTGAGGGCCATCTCACTCTCCTCCACACACTCCCTCTCTCTCCCTCTGTGTAATCAGAGCCAGAGATAACAATCTGAACCTCAACCCTTGACCTCTCATCAGGTCAGCTCCAGACTGCTGTCAGCCACTTCATGCTCTTCAGCTTCAGGTTACACACATACACACACACACACACTCTCAAAAAGCTGGGAGAGAGGGAGGATGAACAGGACAGAGAGGAATAAGTGTGATAACCCCGACCTCATAACACCTCTAACTCATCTCCATCCTCTAACTCATCCTCCAGATTTAACTTCGTCCTCCTGCTGCCCATCACACACCACTAAATACACAAAGCACTGCTGCTCTCTTACTGAAGCTGCACTCATCAGGTGTCCACCGTTAACACCCTCCCAAATATCACTCATATATCACAACAGACAAGTGCAGGAAAATGAGCACAACTACAGACTGATCTGGGGCTGGGTCTTGAACATGGGTTAAGCCTAGTCTTGGACTAAACTGCAGTAGCGGTGGTGATTCACCATTCACACTCAAAACTAGTCTAGAACTAGGCTAAATCCTCGACTGGGAAAGTGGCCTCTGCAGTCTGGAGTTAGTTTTAGGTAGCACCAGAAATATGACTGCAGTTCTCTCTAAAAGTGAAAGTGAGTGATTATTAGTGAACAGAGCCCAGCACACACTGCACCACAACAGCCACATGTCAGCTCTGCATTTGACCCATCCGTGAAGGAGCAGTGGGCAGCTGACGTGGGCAGCACCCTGGGAGCAGTGCTTGGGGATGGTACCTTGCTCCTGAGTACCTCAGTGGTACCTTTACCGGTCAGGAATTGGAACCGGCCACCTTCTGAACTGGCAAAGCTCCCTAAGCGTTACACCACCAACTGCCCCGCGACTTAACAAGCTTAATAATGAGAAATATCAATTTAAAATCTGTTGAAATTTTTATACAGTAGAAGGCATGCTAAGTTATGAACTCCATTTGCCTGTGCAGGTGGGAACTCGCTGCCATGACGACCAACAGTAACATCAGTCGGCCCATCTTCTCCTCACACGGATAGAGAGGGATGGCTGGGATCGGGAGCGGGGTACTGATGATGCCGGATCTGGATCAGGATCGGGGTTCTCCACTCGGGAGAGCAGCTTCGGCACACTGAGGATCCCTCTGGTCCAGCTCCTGACCTCATCTTCATCCTGCCCGACCTGCACCTCTCCTCCTCTTCCTCCTCCTCCTCTCCACAACTGTGAACCGCCTCGTCCTCATCACCCTCGTCGCCATCATGATGAAACCTTGCACATCCTCCTCCAGCCTCGGGGACTACACAGCAGACTGATGCTGTAGAGTGTGAGAGTTGAGAGTGAAAGTGACTTTTCGGATCCCGTTTGGAATGCTTTCTGCTCTTTATAATTTAATAAATTGCTGTTTTCACAAGCGCGTTGAGCTGAATTGAGACTTTGAGGATGACGGAGATGTGAATAACCTTCTTCCCAATCAAACAGGACCGAGCTGGAGAACTAACCGTTTTCACGGGAGAACGTGTGCCAGAGACTTCAACCAATAAAACTTGCCGAATTGAACACTGGAGTGCGTATGAGCGGATGGAGTTGTGGTGGTGTTGTGAGCGGAGCGCCGGCCCCCGGAGCTGTGTATGTGAGAGTGTTTGTGTGGAGCAGTGCTGCTGCTTGCTGCTGGTTTGGGGTTTATTTTTACTGCTCCGTATTATTTGTTCATGTGCTGCTTCACAATCCATTTGTACATTCAATTTCCAAATGAACACCAAGACCCCAAAAAAGTGCTGTCATGTTCGTTTTAAAGCCAAAATGAAGCGAGTCATTTGTAGATTCCACATTTTGCACTCAATTATAAAATGGAAAACGGGGAAAATCTGCTCTTGTATTCCACATTGTTTTTCCATTGATCACCAGGGGCGTTACCCAGCCCACACGTTACACATGATCAATCAGAAATACCTACACGCCGCTCTTTTACTGCTTTATCTTATTCCTCGGCAGTACGTGGGTGACTCTTTATCAGCCGAGATCTCTGCAGTACAGTCTTGTGTGTGTAACGCTCACTTAGAAATCAACATGGAATATGAGTGTTTTCCACTTTTAACTGAGTGTAAGTGGGGAAGCGGGAAAATGATATTCCCTTTTGGATTTTGTTTTAGGAGACGGTGGTGACACGGTGGTGCAGTGGTTAGCGCTGTCGCCTCACAGCCCCTCCACTCACTCACACCCCACCGCAAGGGAGAAGCGGTCATACTCCTGAATACGGCGAAAATCAGAACACCAGAAAACGAGCCAAAAATGAGCCGTGTCGTCACATGACTTCTCCCCGTCCAGCCTGCACTACATCTGTTTATTTCAGTTATTTTAACACCACAACGGTACACACTTTCATTAGAATCAATATCCATCATTAATAATTAACAGAGAGTTACGAGGTCAAACACCATCTCCACCGACGTCTTCCGCTGAAGGTCATTGGATTTGTATTAAAAGTAGGCGCTGCCCGTGGGGAACCGTGTTTGGTGAACACAGGCCCTTACTGGTAACAGAGGTGAAGTGTTAATGATGATGTTGATTTGTGATGGTATCGTCCAGCCCCGTGTCACGCTCCACCTCCTGCATGTGTCTGGATCTTTCACCAAAGCCATGCTCCACAATATGACCAGAGTGTGTGTGTGTGTGAGAGAGAGTGTGTGTGTGTTGTGTGCTGCCTCTCTTCCTCCTACACACTAAATGTATTAAATGAGTTGTAATTGACACTGCTGTTCATCATTACTGACCCAACAGCCACGTGAAGCTGCAGAAGTCCATCATCAGGCTACAATCAGAGGATTTTTATTTTTGCGAGGTTTTCTGTTCTAGAGCGAGTTGATTTCAGTTCATTAAAGCAGCAGATCTTCAGTGCAACTCCTCACTAGAGCTTCTTTTATATGTACAAACTGCTGAATGGGAATAAAGAGTGGACTCATGATGATCAACACGCTGCACGATGCTGCTTCAGGAGCTTACATTTATATAGTTGATATTTTTAGTGGTTCAGCAGGTGTTCTGATCCACAGCGACGGCCAGTTTCCCGATTTCAACAACAGTCTCCCTGCAGCAGCTTGGAGCTCAGGAACGTGATGGTGGTAGTGCTGGAGGTAGGATTTGAACCCACAAGCTCGAGTGTCCTCACCTCTAGACCACCAGCAGCCTCATTATGGCGGCTACTTTAGGTGTAGTCTTCCTCCCTAGATCTGAATGCTTTGTAGTTTTTAGTCACATTTTAACCAGTCCGTAGTTTGTCAACTTTTACTCCATATTTTCATCTCCTTAAACTTGTTCAATGAGGCTAACACACGTTAAACTTTAAAGCCTGTGAGCTGAAGTTAGTAATCCCCAAACCCCAACTCCACCAATCACAGAGCTGCAATGTTGAAATATTTGAACAATCGAGACGTATCTGAACGTATCCATCACTGCTCCAGGTAACGTTTTAGTCCCGTCACGTCTCGTTAACCAGAACTAATCTACTTATTAACTACTAATTTCCTCATTGTCAAAGATGTGTTTTCAGCTCGTCTCGTCTTAGTCCTGCAAGCATGAACATTTCTACTTCAAACTGCGTGGAGATCTGCTTGTGTAATTAAGAGGATATTAAACTGATTCCTGCAGCAGCGTCTCCTCAAAACAGGACAATCCTGCCAATAAAGGCTTATTCTGAATGGGAGTGGGCTCGTGCACCACCATCTCAGGCTTTATTCATGAATTTGTTCTTTAAAAAAGTTACTACATTTAGTTAATGTAACATGAGACAACTGTAGAAGTGAAGAAGACTCCATATGTTTTTCATAGTCAGACATGTAATAAAGTAGGGAAGAGTGCGTTCATAAATTAAAATCTCACATAAGAAAACTTTTGTGAAAGGGTTTTGGTGAAAACGGAGTAAGATTAAAAATTCCATCTGGTTCAGAGTAAAATCTTCAACTGCTGCCTTAAAGTTTCATGTAAAATAACAGGAAATACTAATAATTTTGGTGGATTAATTTAACCCTAGTTTCATCTTTGTGTTGCGCTCTGTAAGAATCCCCGTCTGGTGTTTCACCTGCAACTTTACATTCTACATGTGTATTTTACTGGAAACAACCACAATATATTGCTGCTTCAGTTATGCACATTGTAATACACAGCTTACCCACAGCCACGAAAACTCACGAGAGGAGTGGAAATTGAGAGCTGCGTTTAAGTAGAGGTGAACGAGGGAAGTGTGTTAGCAGGACTGCTGTTGACGTTGGAGACGGAGCTCAGCTTTTGGAGCGGCGCTGGTCCTTGTGGGACGTCGGCGCAGGTTTGAGACGTGAGGAGGTGAAAGCTGGAAGTGAAGTGACTCTGACACACTCCACCTGTCCCAAATCCTCCTCCTCCTCCTCCTCCTCCCCTGCAACCTTAACCTTGCCGCTTGCCGTTCACTCGGCCGCTATGTGGAGAGAATGCGCCGCGTCGCCGGGCCGGTCTCCAGGGAGACGCTCTCGTAGTCGGGCCCCCGGTGTGTCCCCGAGGCCCCGAGCGGCGTTCCTGCTGCACTCAGCGGCTCTCCGGCTGAAAGATGGTGATTTATCACCTGCACATTACCACCACTAACCTTTGACATCAGCGCTGTCGCCTAATGGAGTGTGTGTGTGTGTGTGTGTGTAGGGATCTGATTATTTGGGGCTCAACAGCAACTTAATAATCTTTAATAACAATAATATTGATCTATCCATAACCTTACTGCAGAAGCATGCGGCCCAAAGTGCTTTACACTGAATAAAATCAGGACAAAAGAGACGAGCAGCTGAAGAGTGTGAGTAGAAACTGAACAAAATCATACTAAAACATTTGAGGCAGTGTTGTTCCCTCCAGTGTCTTTATCCTAATGAAATGATCCCGTTATTCCACCATGCCAGGTTGTGTGTGAGCAAGACGTTTTTGGTGCAGTGTGTGTGTGTGTGTGTATAGGCTCGGGGCCTACGTGTTCAGGCAGTAGTGCGGTGTTTCAGGCTTGCCGTTGGTGCGTTTTTATGGCCGGCGTGTTTGTTTAGAGCTCGTTAGTGTTGTGAGCGCTCCGTGGGGATTTGTTCTTGCCGCCCCGTTTTGCCCCGGATCGAGACTGGAGGGCATTAGCCGCTCTCCGGACTGTCGTCATGTCCCCGCTTAATGAGCGCTGATGAGTGGAGTCTCCTCACACACACTCACACACACTCATCTCGTCTCGTCTTCTGCTGCTTGTGTCTCCTCCCTCTATCAGCGTCTCGATCTGCAGCAATAAATCATATTTATGTTCAAATATTTATTTCCTCTCTGCCAGTGTGCTGATGTCTGTCAGTGCTGTGCTGCTATAAAGCTGTGTGTGTGTGTGTGTGTGTGTTATCTGCTGGGTTAAGTGCTGCCTGTAGACGGGGTTCTGTGTGTGTGTGTGTTGGGGGGGCAATAAAGCTAAACCTCATCAAATCTCTGAATATGAAACAAGCAGAGCAGTGTTGGAGAAGTGACTTTTAAAGAGAAGCTTGTACAGCTGCTAGTGATTAACGTGTGTAAGCTCCACTACAAGCTGCTGGGTTCATGTGGTAGTTACTGCACTACGCACTACTGAATAAAACCAGTAACTACATCCACGCTGTTTCATCCCGTAATACCGAGTATCTGTGCTGTGGCGTACTACTATACAGAGATAATTATAATCAATTATAATAAATAGTGTGTGTGTGTGTGTGTGTGTACAGTAGCTGCAGTACTAATCTCTGTGATGTCCACATTTCAACACGTCTGTGATAATGTCCAGACCACTGCTATTAGTCTCCACTACAGTCTCCCCCAACACACACACACACACACACTTACACACACACACACACACACACACTTAAACAATGCAGCTTTTAGTCACTGGGGCAAAGAGAAGCCCATGGTAACACTGATCAACATGCACCATAACCACACACTCTTCTTCACGTCTCTCTCACACACACCCACCCCCACACACACACACGCGTAGTACAAGGATTAGTAGAACATGAGTTACATATTATTGTCTCCACACTGACTATTATTGTAGAGTCTACACTTATTTTGCCTCATTCACCAATATTTACCAATATAATTTAGTCAAAGTAAACTTTGTCATCTCTGCTATACACTGTACAGATACACAGAGAGACGAGACCACGTGGCTCCAGTTTACACAGTGCAACAAGAAAGAAGCAACAAAGAACAAATAGGGCACACCGAATTAACAATATATAAATAAAATACAAAATATACACTTTAAACCAGGAATAATAATAAAGAAACTAGAACTAGAACTAGGAGTAGAAGTAGAGGAGAGACAGTTTGGATGCAGTATTACCTACAAAACTGGAAATTGACTCTTACACTGGATGTGCAGGAGGTTAGAAACAGTTTCAATATGAAAAATTCTATATTCAGTCTTTTAATAAAACAGTATCTCTTAAGAAGTATGACTAACATTTAAGTTTGTGCAGATATTTTAACAGTAGTGGAGAACCAGGGACTGTGCAATACTTTTCAATAATTAGTGCAGATACAGTTAGTTAAAAAGTGACCAGTGATATATATATACATTTAATGTTCAATGGTTGCAAAAATTGTGCAGTTTAATTTCAGAAGTTAAGGTATTTTAATAGTGTAATATTGTACAAGTTCGGAATGGAAGAAAACCCAGTGAATTCATGTTGTGCACAAGATGGAATACAGTAAATGTGTCTTAGTGCTGTTCAGAACCTGCTTTACCTGGAACTAACTTGATTTTAACTCTTTCTCTTTCTAGTTTAAAGTGTATATTATATATTCTGTTTATATGTTTTTATTGTGCCGTATTTGTTCCTTGTTCCTTGTTCTTTGTTGTTTGCACTGGTAAAGCTGGAGCCACGTCGTCTCGTCTCTCTGTATACTTCTACAGTATACAGCAGAGATGACAATAAAGTTCACTTTGACTGAACAAATTCACACAGAACCTTGAGATTTTATTTTTGGGTTTTAAGAACAAATTTCTTCTTTAGAACAGTTAGTGCAGGGTTAGGATTAGGTGTAGGTGTGAAATTATATACATCTGGTCATTATGGGAGTCTATGGAAGGACCTCAGACCGCTGTTCTGCAGTGGGGGGGACTGTGCTATATAAGCCCCGCCCCCGTGCGGACAGTGGGCGGTCCTACGTCACCGGGGGCGGGGCTTCGCTGTGGGCGCGGGTATTTTTGGAGCCTAAACACTAAAAATACCAGCAGAGTTGTCGTGACGTCACTGCTGACACGTCATCCGCGTGTTTTTGTTGGAGGAGCAAGAACTTATAAGCAGGACGCGGAATGTGCAGAACAGAGAGACAAGGAGGAGAGAAGAGAGGAGTGGACTCACGGGACTGACCTGAAACACAGGTACTGACCATTATCTACAATGCTTTATAATTATTCATGATGAAATAAATCCCACCAGTTCGTTAATGAAACGACTTCACTCTTTTCTTCTGTATTGTGTATTAGTTCCTAAAACTAGTTTTAAAACCATTTGTTTATTTTATTTTAGTCTAAAATAATTCATTTACTCTTAATATTAATTGCCTTTTTTAGCCTACAATATGTGATTTGCTCTTTAGTATTAAAATACACTTTAAAATAGTGTAATTTCTATTTAGTATATGAAAATAGTTTGGCGCTTTTTGGTATAAAATAACATTTACTTCTTAATATACATATTAAAATCATTTATTGTCTTTTGTAGTCTAAATATTTTAGATTTTTAATTGCACTTAAGTTAAATAATTCACCTACTCTGTTTTTATGCTTAGATAAATGATTTACTCTTTAGTATATTAAAATTATTTGTCTTTGTGGTCTAAAATAATTGATTTACCTTTTCAATTCTAAAATTACCGATTTAACCTTTAGTATATTAAAGTAAGTAATTAACTCTTTGTTGTATATAATAATTGATTAACTCTTTATTGTATTAAATATTTAATCTATTGCTTTGTTCCTGCAGCTTTTTAAAGTCATGTGAATTCTTTTTCTTGTGATCTTTTTATTTTGGTGTGTTGTGAATTTGTGAATGAAAGGCATGTGTTGAACTGGTTTATTTTCTCTGCCTTATTAGACTCTCATCTTCCATAATGACGGTTTGCTGTACTAAAAGTCCTGTGAGTGTGAGACCTGGTTCTGGTTCTGGTTCCGTCTGCAGTCCGAGCCGAACCCTGAGCACGGGAATCTGCAAGCGCTTCCGGTGAGCTCACCTTGAACCCGCCTAGCAGTCACCACGGGACTCACAGCTCTCAAAGTTAATCGCTCAAACATGATGCAAAATATCTGCTAAAAACCTGCAGAAAACATTAGGAAAATGATGGTTTCCATCAGAAAACCTAATGAGAATTTGTCTAGTGGCTTCCATTAGATTCTCTCCATTAGATCACAGTACAAATTATTATTATTAGTATTTAATGTGAATGTATTTAAGTGACACATGACAGTTTTTTTTCATTAAGAACATTCCAGATTAAATAATACCATTTACATACCTTTACATGCACTGTACCTGTGGTTTGTTTTCATCTTTGATAATTAAGACAACATATAAATCAGATCCTATTTTGTGAGCAGGTCCACAAAAGGTGCCTCGAAAGCTCGGCGCGACCTGATCAACGGAGAGATCCGGAAGATGCGAGCACTGCTGCCCATCCCGGCCCAGGAGCAGGAGCGACTCTCCTACCTGCACTCCATGGCCCTCATATGCACCTTCATCCGAAAATCAGTGCTGCTGCCCGGTGAGATGCAGGCTTACAGTCTTTCTTAAACATGAACACTGTTTACTGTAATATAAAAATACAGTAAAATACTGCAGGGAAACAACTTTACACATTTCAGCAGTTGGTTACCGTGCAGCTGTTTCAGCTTTGTTGTTGTTTTTTTAACTAATCAGTTGTGTTCATGTTCCTCTCGGCAGGGCGTCATGGTGATGATGATGACGGCCCGGTGTCTCGTCTGTATGAGGATCTGCTCCACGTTTTACCCGGCTTCATCGTAGTCATGACCAAAGAGGGAAAGCTGGTCTACGTTTCTGAAAATGTGTCTCAGTATCTCGGATTCTCGATGGTGAGTGTGAGTTCACCTGCAAACAAACCTACATGTCTTATGCAGTGCAAGAGGGAACAGTAACTCAGTAAGACAGCTGAGCTCAACTGTGATTTCTGGGTTCCATCACATTGTTTATTCTCTTGTTCTTCTTCTTCTTCTTCTTCTACTTCTTCTCACTTTTCTCCCCTTAACTCATTCCACTGTTTTGGTTATAGAGGCACCAGTCATGGTTTACATTTTAAGCTCATTAACAGAATCTGGCAGTAGTGTTTCTTGTCAACAGTCCAAATTTTATTGCTTCTTCTTCAGAATGCTATTCTCCTTTTTTGCCACAAGGGACACCAACATAAAAGCTGTCATTGCCCGTTTTAGCCACATGGGGAGCCAATGTTAAGATGAATTCAGCAGCGTAACAGCTAGCTCAACTATAATCAGCAGAACGATCTATAAGCACACTATCATTTCTCCTCTCTAACTTTTTTATCGTTTGTTCACAAGTTCTTCAGGAACGGCCTGTGTAGTTTGGTGATTGCTGCAGCAGAACTAACGCCGTGTTTGCCGTGTTTCTGCAGGTGGACGTGCTGCAGAGCGACACTTTCTATGACATGATAGAACATTACGATGTGGACACGGTGAAGTCTGCCCTGGAAGATGAAGACACAGGCACAGGTTAGAAACATATGAAAAGCGTTATCATCATCGATATTATCAGATTTTATGCAGTTCACAATTGAATTACTGTGATCACAAATGCAGGAGCTCAAACAAACGACAAACCAAAAGCTGTACTGCTAAATGTGTGTACATCTACATTAGCTGTACATGACTTTAAAACATGTCTGCAACATTAAAGTAATATTTAGATTTTATTGACTCCGATGCACTTATTAGTGAAGATGATGACTACTCAACTATGCAGAAATAACTTTTGAAGTAAATAACTTTTTACAACTTTAAAAGTTTCTGCTTTTGGTGTCAGCTCAGCATCTTTATTAAGAGTTTATCTAAGTAGATTTTATTCCCATCTTCCCTCTTTCTTCCTCAGAGAGGAGCTTCGTGTGCCGCATGTTCACCTCCAAGTCTCTGCGTCTGCAGCGTGGCCCGTGCTGCCCCCTGCTGGTGAGGGGGAGTTTTCGGGACGGTCCTCGTGATCGCCTGTTTGTGGCGCTGTGCTCTCCCACGCTGACCGCACGCTGGGCCGGCGACTCGCTCAGCTCCCACACACACTTCCAGAGTCTCCACCGAGCAGACATGAGCTACACACTCGCTCACCACAGGTAACCTTACCTCACATTTCACACTGAACCAACAGCAACTCTATTAATAAAAAATAATGAATAAATGTTCTCAAGGGCTTAATTTGGGAAAAAATAAATGAAAACGTCATAATGCATGTGATTGGTCGGTGCGTTTCCTGTGCACATACATGGACTACCGCAGGATGAATTAGAAACGTCAGAATCTATTTATAGGACTGGGTTTGTACTGAACAGCGTCTGGTTCCGGGTCTGACCGCGCTCCACCTGCTGGTGCCTTGGTGACGAGATCGAAGTGTAAAGTGATTAACTGAGTGTTTAATTGGGTGAATGTGTTGCCTATTACAGTGTAGTGTTCCACCTGGGCTACGAGGCGGAGCAGCTGATTGGCCGGTCATGGTACAGCATGCTCCACCCAGACGACCTGCACCTGGCTGCATCTGGACACAAGCAGCTGAGTGAGTCTCCTGCAACACACACGCTACAACACATGGTGCTGTGATGTGAATTGTGAAGAGTTACAGCTGCGTGGTGTGGAATTAACAGGATCAGTTTTGTGATTTTTTATAAACTCTTACTGCCACCAAACTGCTATTGAGACTTATAGGCTTCTTTATCCATTTCACACCAAAAAGGCACACTGTACTTTACACACATAGCTTTACCATAATATGCATGTGTTTATAAATTTCTATTTAGAAAATATTTTATTCTTTAGATCTAGTTTGTACTGGGGTGTAGAAATTAATTACATAATGGATGCATTGCGATGTAGAGGTGGACGATTCTATATTGATGCAGTGGCAGACCATAATTGATTATACTGGGGGTTATATCATTATGACATTATGTGATTTTCTGACTGTGACATATAAATTCTAGTTAAAAAGAACATCCTGGTAGTAACTATGCATGATCTGTGAGCAACGTGAAGTAAAGTAGGAAAATTACTGGGATGCACTGTGATATCGTATTGAATCATATCGTTGATGTGATAATGGTAATTGAATCGTGAGAGCAGTGACCGTTCACACCCCTAGTATCTTTATCTTAATCTCTTGTTGATTTCTCGTTTCTGACTTCTACTTTAATTTGCACAGTCAGGGTGTATTTCACTATGTATAAACTGTATGTATGTGACCCACAAATGATCTTGCATGTGTGTGTGTCGTGCAGTGCAGCAGGGTGGAGAAGGACAGGTGGAGCTGGTGGTGAAAATGCAGACTAAAGATCTGAGCTGGGTCTGGCTGTATGTTCAGGCCAACATGGACACACACAGTCACCAAGTCACCTGCACCAACTACGTCATCAGGTAACCATCCACTTGATGATATGACAGTGTCTGATATGGATCACCGGCTCCTGAATCAATATGAATGGAAATCATATCGTAGTCCTAATATCACCTGATGTTTAGATGACCACTGAATAGATATAATGTCATGATGAGTGATATGGGCGTATGGGTGTTGGTGGCCTAGTGGTGGGACACTCGCCTTTGGACCAAGAGGTTGTGGGACCTCTGATCCGACCTCTGGCGTTACCAACACTGGGTCCCTGAGCAAGACCCTTAACCCTAAGTTGCTCTCAGGGGAACTGACCCTGAAATTAGGAAATGTAAGTCGCTCTGGATAAGAGTGTCTGCTAAATGCTGTAAATGTAAATGATGAAACTTGTGATTACACCCCTAGTAAACACCGACACCCGTTTAGTCCTTTATTTTTAAGCACACTCTGCAATCATGCAATTTTTCAGCTACTGTCTATCCAGCTTCTTCTTCTTCCTCCCACTTTTTTAGGCGCCTCACTCACAGTTTTTGCTGTAATGACTCCGTTCATGGTTCAAAGTGTTCGGGTGACTGAGGAGAAGTGCACTACATCCCAAATGCACCCTTCTAATGTTTACTTCCTTTTCCTGCAGTGAACCCGAGGCGCTCTATCTGAAACAGAGACTCTCCAGCCCTTCAGTACCCCAAATGTCCTCCTGGAGCCCTGAGTCCGGCATGTCCCCAAAGAGGCAGGCCAGCTCCTGCGGTCAGAACGAGGGGCCAAGGAGAAAGATTCGACGCTTCTCTGAATCAATAGGTCACTGCTGTCAGTTGGTCAGTCCGAACAGTGACTACGGAGACTCGTCTACGTTCTTCTCCAGCCCTCCCTACAGCCCCACCTCCTCCCTCTCATCTCCAGGGCTGGACGACTGTGGGTCGGACCTCCTGCAGGAGGCGTGGCTTGTCTCTCCCGTCTTCTTCCCTTCTCTTGCCTCCTCCTCCTCCTCTCCCTCCAACCCTTTCACACCCCTCCCATCCCAGACGTTAACCTTTGGGTCGCATCCTGAGTCCCTTCCCAACTCATCTTCCTCTTCCTCACACTCCTTCCCATCTCTCCCACCCCAGATGCTGACTTTTGGGGAAGAGCCTGAGTCCCTCCCCGACTCCCCCTTTGGGCCGCATCTTGACTCCTCTTCTTCCCCATCCTCCTCCTCCTCCCATCCCTTCCCATCCCTCCAATCACAAATGCCCACCTTTGGGGCACATCCAGAGTCCCTCATCGATGCCTCCTCCTCCTCCTTTTACCCACCGTGTCCACCAGAGGGCAACACAGTGGCCGAGTACCCTCTCTCTGGAAGCTCGCTCAGCTTTGATGATTTGGGTTTGTCCCTGCTGACCCCGGACACTTCGCCCGCCATCCATGGCTACAGTGAGAGAGAGCGGGCGGAGATCAGCGTCCTGGCACACCAAATCTCTTCCCTGGCCAGCAGTTTTGACATCTACTGCCGGCCGCCCCGAACCGTGACACCCCTGTCGATGCCATCCTCCCCCCGCTGCATCCCCGGGACACTTCCCGACCCCGAGGCTTTGCTGGACGAGAGGGTCATTGACAGCATCTTGAAAAATTGGGTGGGGCCTCAGTCGGAGAAGGAGGAGCCCTGCGCTTGGGGGCGGGACTGTGAGGAGTCTCTGGGGCCCGGCTCAAGGGAAGCCCCTCCTCCTTCTCCCACGCCAATTATAGGACTGTCCAGTGCTGCAGAGTCCAGGCTGGGGTGCCATGATGATGGAGTAGAGTTGCTCGATCTTTACCTGCACGGCAGCTTCCAGCAAGGTGAGTCCACTTTAAACCAGCAGGGCTTTAATCACAGGTTTCATCACAAAATGATGTTATACTGATTCAACGTCTGACGATATCACAAAGTCTTTCAGAAAATCTTCTCTTATTAATAAAAGTAGAGCTCCCGTAAAGACGCTGGGTTAAGATCATGAACCACAAAAGATGAAATTAGAGTTTATAAAGTGACATATGAAGATATGAGCTTGTTGGGATGTGATTGCTCCATTAATTAATCTCCTCCTTCTCACTCTTTTCTTCCAGATGGTTTTGTTGATGAATCCCTGTACTGAAGTTAATACCTTCCCCCTGGTATGGCATATTGTCATGGCAAGCAGGAGCTCCTGCACTCGACTCAGTGAAGATTTTATTCTTTTGTATTAATTTAATCTTTCTGGCATTTTGGCAACATGTTTCCAAAAAGGAAATATGATTAGAAAAGGACTTACTGTGCCACCAAGAAGAATGTAAACCGTTTAAGGGTTGATTAATGTGTGTGTGTGTGTGTGTGTGTTTTGTCTCTACACTGCATTCCTGTGTAAAAGCTCAGGTT
>JAVGVS010000147.1:657500-717500 GCA_032718565.1 Distichodus sexfasciatus | reverse complement strand
TGCCAGCTGTTGATTTAGGTCCAGCTCTACAGACTGAACAACAGTTGTGGTCTGTAAAGCAGTGTTGTGCGTTTCTTGGATAAGAGAGTCTGCTGAATGCTGTAAACGTGAGAATGTGATAAGAGACGTCAGCAAGTCAACCACTAGGGAGCAGAGCGGAGAGGGACATAAATTATAAACAGTAAATCTAGACTAGACAATTTCCTCAGTGGTGAAAAGGAGGACCGATGAAGGCTCTTTCTGTGGATTATAGCTGTTAAACTATGAGCTGCTGAATTTCTGTTAATCTCACATCAGCAACAATTAAAGAAAAGAAAAGTAACAGCAGAGTTCTCCATCAGTAGGCGCTGTATATGTGACATGGGGATTGTCCACCTTGTGGACAGAATAGGGAACTGCAATGTTTAACCTTTAAAAGAATGGGAAAACAGAGGGTTGGTCAGTACCCAGGTCTTAAAGGTCCGTCGCTTACACAAGCATGGCTCCATTCTCCTTTGGTCTAATGACAATAAACATAATAATCAAGGTCTTATCAGTGAACTGAGACTTTTAATAACGTTCACTATGACAAAATGAGGAACTGTGGATGAAGGAAGAAGAATAACCATGACAGTATGTGACCTGATCTGCCGTAATGAGTCGGAAGTCAGCGTTCTATTGTTTAGATATGGATGATTATGTGACAAACATCAAAAATATCGATGCAGATCGGGTGACATATTAATTTTACAAGATTAGATCAGAAGAAAAAAAGCAACAATAAGAAGAAGTGTCAATGGAGTCTATGAGACAGAACAAATCTGAAGCATCCTTCCTTCAGGCAGCCCTGGTAGCGTAACGGTTCCGGGTTCACCCGCGATCACGGAAGGTACTACATCGGCAGATATTGGCTCAAAACTTTCAAAAAGATGCTCTTTTGTTAATAGACTGTATAACATTTTCATATTGAAACTTACAGAGGGTTAGGGTTAGGGTTAGGGTTGGGGTTAGGGTTAACTAACCCTAACCTACTTCTTACAAAGAAACTTTTCAGAACTTATACATTCAGTGTAAAATGTAGGTCAGATGGGTCAAATGCAGAGCTCATGTGGTTATGGTGCGCTATGTGCTGTGTTCACAGTGGCAAGGTTATCACTCAGTTTCCTGCTCTGTTGGGAAACAATGCACAGTAATTAGAGTAGAAAAAGATTAGAGAGGTTTCATGTTGAATATTGAGCTTATGGTTAGGGTTAGAAATGTGAATGTTTAATTTTGTTCAGGAGTCAGTGATCAATATGAGACAAACAACATTAAACATTAACAGTAATAACATTAACTTTACAAAATAACATTGGACATTTTTATTCCTAAGCTCAGTTTGACATTCATATGAAAAATAATCTTCTCTTTTAATAAAAACACCTTCTATTCAATGTGACATTATAATATGTGTGATGTTGGGTGGATTCTACAACCGTTACTTTGAAGCACTTTTAAAACATTTAGTTTTTCAGTAACCAGGATAATCACATTTCCCATTCCTTTTCACACTCGAGGCGTCCGTCAGCTCGACTCGTCTGTAGTCAGCGAATCCGTAAACCCTGAGGAGAGAAGTGCTGCTGCTGCTTGGTGCGCTAAGCGGGGCAGATTTGGGATTGTTTCCCGAGGGCCGCGCTAGTATGTGTTTGGTAAAGCAGAAAGAAGTGTTGATGTTGTGTCAGGCAGGTAGGATTCTTCAAGATAATTACATTTGATCTGCTGCCTTCCTTTGATAAAGAAAGTGCTGAGGGTCGAGTTCAAAGCTGATACTTATTTTGCAACAACTGTTTTATCACATCATCTGCATCAACAGAGCAGCTCGTGTGTGGAGACATCTGATTGAAACTGAGTTCAGACTGAGACGAAATCTGGTTCATCACGATACGATATTATATTAATTCAACAGGCGATGATTTCGTGTCTGTCGATATCACAAAGTCACCTACGTTATGATTTCGATTCGATTTAATTCAGGAGCCAGCCATCGATATCATATGCTGATTGAACACCATCACGTCTCATATCAAATCACAAAAAGTAGCTAGGTATCATCACTCCCCTAGTTCAGAAGTGCGTGTGTGTGTGTGTGTTTGTATGTGTGAAACACACTCTTCTCATCCTCTCCCATTTTCTTCATCCATGTGGAGCTCCATTTTGCTCGGATCACATTTCCACGCGTCCTGGATTTTAGCGCGGGGAGAAGCCTGCTCGGCTCTGCATGCAGTATGTAGATGATGTAAGTGAGTTAAAAAACAAACAGACCCAAAATAGATCATCCAACTCCCCCCAAAACCTCCCTATTTACCCTTGCTGGAAGTCGCCTCTGCAGTGCTCATTTACAGTAGAGTTATCGTCCTATTTCTGCATGGTTAACATTACACTCAACACAAGCTGAACAAGCTGCTGCTGCACGGAGAGGAGTGTGGAAAAGCTGAAAGCTGAAAAGCCGGTTGGAAAAAGAGCTATTTAAAAGGTGAAGTAATCATTAAATATTCCCCTGTTACATTGGGAGCTCCACCTGCATCAATTTGGTGTCGAGGTCATGTTCTGCAGCTACAGTTTACACTCAGCTCAGGTTGAAACTTCATCAAACTACCACCAAGACAGTTACTTACACCAATATCAACAAAGACACTTACCTTCTGCTCTTAATGTCTTAGAACCAACCACCAAAGTGGAGTTAGCAATTCCTTATGTGACAAAATAACTTTTTCAGCAAACTTCATTTCGGATTCACAAAACAGTCAGAAGAATGGTCAGACTCCGGAGCATTTAGTGAGCAGATGTTCTTCCATGTTCTGGCTACTGGGACAGTCTCTCTGCAGCAACTTGGGGTTAAGGCTCTTGCTCGGGGGCCCTGTGGTGGTAGCGCTGGATGTAGGATAGAGCTGGATTTAAAACTGCAGCCCTCATGGTCTAAAATAGGTGTCCTGACCTGGCATTTAGTTGATACTGATGGGATTTGAACCCACATGTTTAGTACTGACATATTAGAACATATTTGCTGCTGTTTCGGACACAATTTATAGTTTAGTTTAAATTACTTTGTAATATATACAGTATATATAAAATAAAAACTTACTTATCTTACTAGTGCAACTTCCTAACCACTGAGCTGCCTTGGTTGCCTTGTTTGGTCCCAATAACCAAAATGTATTGCAAATAAACAGAAAGTGTTTCTCCTTTACACCCCCAAATGTAACATGCCTTCCTGACGAGCCAGTTGTGTTGTGTCTGTTCGGTTTCATCCCTGAATATCCACGTAAAAATGTTCATCGCATGGGGAAGAGTGTACTGCTTTATGCTCTACCAAATGGCTGTACAAGTATCCCAAACACACACACACACACACACACACATGCTAGATTTGTGGGATTATGGGATTATAGATCTGTAGTTTACTTCTCCAAGATGTTTGAGAACAACCTACCAACCCGGGTTGTAGAAACTGTGTGCAAGTGTGCCTAGAAGAGGTGTTACTGTTCTGAGGTAGTGCACAAATATTGATTTTTTTGATTGATGAAAATAAATGATTAACGCTACATTTTGAAAGCATTCTTTGCTTGTATTTTCCACACCTGCACCAAACTTTTGCACAGTACTGTACATGTTTGAGACAGGTAACAGTGTCATATAATATAATATAAATATTAATAATCTTTTTTGAATAAACATGTAATTGTAACGTGGCACAAACTCTCCCAGAGCTCTTACTGCACGGTTGTTTTCCTCTGCACAAGGTAATACTGCAGCACTGGAGTTGACACTGTTACATTTATTCAGCAGATTTTTATTAAACTTCATCATTCATTAAAATGTATTTCCTTTCAGTCGCACGTTACAAAGACACAATGAGGCACAGAGGAGGAGGAGGAGGAGGAAGAGAAAAACATCCAACGCTGAGTAGCTTAGTTAAAGTGTCACATCTGTTAAAGTCTCTCCCAGGATGGCAACATCACAAAGGGAGCTGCAGTAAATTTCATTAATTAGACCATCGAACACCTGCTTCCTTAGTTTGGGAGAATCTGTACACCGGCAGCTGCTCGGATTTACTCTCAGTACTCACAGCACCACGAACAAACTATCACTCCCACTGAACCACGTTAAGCAACGCACGAGGCTATAAAACCTTATGATTCCTCACTATGACTGTCCAGTTCACATTTGAAGGATAATTACAAAACTCATGAAACAAGAAAACTGTAGTTTAGCTACAACTTTCAAATGCATGGAGAGAGAGAGAGAGAGAGAGAAAGAGAGAGAAGAGAGAGAGAGAGGGAGAGAGAGAGACGGAGAGAAAGAAAGAGGCCGGAGAGAGAGAGAGACAGAGAGAGAGAGAGACAGAGAGAGAGAGACGGAGAGAGAGAGAGAGAGACGGAGAGAGAGACGGAGAGAGAGAGAGACGGAGAGAGAAAGAAAAGTGGAAGAGGCGGAGAGAAAGAGGCGGAGAGAGAGAGAGAGGCGGAGAGAGACCCAGAGACAGAGGAGACAGAGGCGGAGGGCGGAGGGGGAGAGAGACAGAGAGGCGGAGAGACAGAGAGAGAAAGCGGAGAGGCGGAGGTAAAAATGTAATTTAATGGCACCACCTAGATACATTGAAAGTAGACACAGGCGACTCAGCTAAAAGGTAAATGTGAGACGTAACTAACCACAGTAAAAAGGGAAACAAGAAGAAAAGCCTCCGGCAACGAGCAAAAATACATACACGAGCACAAACAGCCCAAAACACGGGGTTGAACTGAACTGGTACAGCTGGTGGAGGACACGGCAGACAGGACCACTCAATGAAAAGCTGCCAGTGGGGAGAAGAAGACACAAATCAGGACAAACACAGGTGAAGCACATCGGGACCAAGCAGCTGCAGGTGACGACGAGAGAGGACAGGTGAAGACAGCCTCTAGTGGTCGGGAGAGGAACTGTCTTAATTCAGCATGTCGTGGCCGTATCTTAGTTCTCCCCTTTAGCCCTACCCTAGATTTGTAATGCCCTTACTTTAGGAGAGTTTTTGTCTTCCCTAGATATGAAGTCAGCACTCTGAAGTGATAAAGAAGCTAATGGGGCAATAGGATGAAACTAAATATCACTTTCCTAATGTTGTGGCAATGTTCGCTCCTAATATTCTGATTCTATTGCACTGTGCTTGGTACGGTGTGCACAGTAAAAATGTTAAAGATTTTTATGCTCTACTGTAATATATTTTACTTTTATTTTCTTACAGTAATTTCTTATACTCTGATAGATTTTATTTTGATTTACATGTATTTTCTGTAATATTTACAGTATTTCGGTTGTCATGCATAGTTTGAAAAAAAAAAAAGTCATGGAATCAGCAAATTTGCATCAACATTCTGATTCTGGATCCAATTCTTTGCAAGAAGACCAATTTGACACTGAGCCTGTGTAGAAAGACAACAAACAGCACTGGTGTGAAAGCTCATAGACTACAGTGACAAGTGACGGTGCACTGACTCACACCGAGTTCTGGATTCTGTTGTGCATTTTGTAATGATTGAATGGCGGAGCTCATACACTTGTTTGAAGGCAAAATTAGCTTTTGCTGAAATAGATATTTTTTGTTTGTTTGGTTTGGCACGGTTAGAGCCTTTTGTAAACACAATGTGTGATTCTGACCATGAGTGCCCCTGTGTAGGCCTGTGTGTTCACTGTTTTGAAAGTGTGGAGTTTGAGTTGACCGCTGCTTCAGAGCAATCAAGCAAAACTGTAACACTTCTTTCATTTACTTCAATGTAAAACAATCATTTATGCAGTTTCATGGCTATGTTTAAGGTGATTGTGTTAATACACCACACAGGAAGCTATATGTTGACATGACAACAGTGAAATATCACTACAGTGTGGTTCTGTTTTATGTCCAATGTAAAGTTGTAAGTGAAACACCAAACGAGGATTTCTTACACACAGCAATACAAAGATGAAACTAGACTGAGCTGGAGAAGCAGGAGCAGGTGGAACATGGGGAGGGAGAGGAGAGCAGGAGTGTGTGTGTGTGTGTGTGTGCAGCGTTCAGTGAGATGAGTGGGAATCTAGAAGATCCCTTCATGGGTTATATGCTAACAAGATGTTGCTAGCTGACACGAATAATAATATAGTTGATGTCGAAGTGTGTTTCATTGTGAACTCAGATCAGAGTGTGTGTGTGTGTGTGTGTGTTTAAAGGCTGTTTGAGGATTGTGGTGTTATAACTGTAAGTGTTTGGTCATTTAGAGCCGACTGTGTGTGCTCTGTTAGCATGTAGAACTGTGTGTGTGTGTGTGTGTTAGGAAGTGATATTTTTTAAGAACCAGTACATTCATCGCAGCCGCAGGAGACAATATGACAACCCTCAGCCCCAACACACACACATCTCCTATACTTAATTTAATAATGATATGTCCAGTCTACTGTATATCGATTGAGTGATTGATTGTCCTATAATGCTGGAGGGTTGCTGGTTCAAGTCCCGGACTGGTAAAGGTACCACTGAGGTACTTATGAGGAAGGTCCCCAAGTTCTTCGTCTTTCTTCTATTGACACCAGTAGTGAGTAGGTGTGTGGTGTGTGAGTGTTTACCGTTCAATATATTAACGATACACGATACATCAATTAAATTGATCATAATTCAACATCTGCTGATATCACAGTGTCTGCCGCGATACGATTTCCTTTCAGTTCTGTACAGGAGTCAGTGATCAGTATGAGGCAACGTGATATGGTGATTTTGTCACTTCCACACTTCATTACCCCGTGTCCACAGTCAGCGCCACCTCATTTTGGGAATTCAAGTTTTAAAAGCAGTGATTATGCTCCAAAACCAATGACTTACTACTATCTGGTGGCTTTCAACTTGTACTGGAATCATTTTGGTAGTGTTTTGCTGGAATCTTTACTTGTGATTATTGGTGATTCATTCATCATCTTAATGAACACAGCCTGCGGTCTTTGTATATGACCTCTGCATTTGACACATCAAGTGAAGAACAGTGCTTGGAGACAATACCTTGCTCATGAGTACCTCATTCAGGCTGCCTTCCTGCTCCAGGAGTTCAGCCTTTGACCTTCTGATCCTGGGGCCAACTCCCTTCCCTCCCACCAACTTCCCTGAGTGTATTCAGTATTTTACTACCTCCCTGTTTCTTTGTGTCTATGCTGTGTGATTTTTCTTTTAAATCTTGTGCAGGTTACTTCCATTTGTAGTTGTTTTATGTATTTTATCAGTGCATCATAATGCTGTAGTTTCCTCCGTCTCTCTCTTCACAGTAGTGCTCCTCTGATTAGCGCTGGAGGGCTTGTGTTTTGAACTTCTTCTCCAGTTTTCTCTCATTTATCAAATCCTTTCCAGTGGGAGGTGGAAAAAGCAGCTGGGATTTAGTCTGGATCAGGTGCTGATCCCACTGTGGGGAGTCGAGCTGTTCACAAGATGATAAAGTTCACAGTTTCCCTTCTAAAGTCTGTCTTAACAAGCTCACATCAGGTTCAGATGAATTCAAGTATTTCCTAAAAGCTCCAACAGTCTTCATTCCCCTTACACAGGACGAAAAGCACAGCACTGCCGCGCCTACTACAATTAATCCCCACGTTTTGAGTCTTGATAAATACTGCACCCAATCTCCTGCACAAGAAAATAGAGCAGAATAAGGGCCTCGTCCCTTAACCGCTTTTCACTGAAATTGCACAAAGCCTCACTTCGAGAGCGTTTACTCAGCGCTGTCTCTCGGCACTCGTTGCAAAGTTACAAAAAGCGTCATCGGCCACTTCCGTGTTCATTCCTATTTCAACGTGTTCTTTGAGATTGCTAGTTTAGCTGACAAGATGGGGAGAAAGGGCATCTTAGCATTCGTGGCAGCGTTTGAAATAGATTCTCCCGTGTCTTCCAGACGAGGCCGGGTGCATGAAGTATTCTCCAATACTCCGGCTTACTGCCATTTGTAGTGAGTTCTTGACAGTGTATGCTCAGCCCCTTCCACGATTTTAATTGGCTAGCAAGAGAGAAGTGACATTGACGAGCGCAGCACTGTTCCTAATAGCTGAAGAATTCCAACAGCTCTGGGCGTTGTGGTAAAAAGCTCATCTCCACCAGCATCTTTTCCGCTGAAAGGTGCTGGATGTCAAACTCATAGGATTTGTATTAAAAATAGGTGCTGCCAGCAGAAAAAAATGCATTTGGTGAGCACAGGCTCTAAAGATTTCATTGTCAGATGTCAAGTAGAGTGAACTTACATGACACTGCTCCACATTCTACAGAGAACTCAATCAGAATTCCTGAAGAAAACGGTGTGATTACTGTGTGCTGAACAAGTAGAGTTGGATTAAAGGGTGAAAAGGTGAAGAGGAGAAGTGATAAAGGCTGTTTTTGGATGTTACTGCTGGCTGTTAAAGTGTGAGCTGCTGAATTCATGTTCATATCAAAATACGAGAGATAAAAGAAATAATGAATGAAGGAGAAGGAAAGAAGAGCGGATGAATGCTGTTCCTTTAAGATCAGCAACATAAAGAAACACAGCCGGTAAAGTATGGTGATTACAGTGCAGAGAATGATGCAATTATTTAAACAATTTTGTACATTTAGTCATAAATTAATTCAAGTGGGGCGTGTTGGGTAAACTTACATTATATACCGTTTTGAACGCCTGAGCCAATACTTCTCTTTCCTTGCTAAAAACCTTATGACCACTAAGCATAATCAGAAATTAGATCCATCTATATCCAGTACACCTGCAGAGCTGTATTAATAATGTATTCATATCTAATCAACACTAATGTGACTGCCAATACGTGTACAGCTGTGGGTATGGGACTTGTTCTCTCATTTACTCTGCTGAATGTGGGATTTTCTACCTTCAATAAATCCATATTTTTCCATCTGAGATGATGTATAAATGCTGGCAGAGTTTCTCTGTATTTTCATGTGGTTCAGTGGTGAGTTTCTGCCTGAACAGAGCTCGACTGGAATCATCAAATTATACACATATGATAAGACAGATAAGACTTTGACCTTTGGAAACAGGTTTTAAAATATAACCAGTGACGTGGCACAGTGACGTGGTGGGTAGTGTCACAGGTCCTGGTGGGTCCGAGGGGTTTTTCTGAGTCTCTCCCCATGTTGGTGTGAACGGGGTGACCACCATCACGTTACACCTACCACCTGCCCCAAAACTGCTGCCACGACGCCATCTTTGGGGAAGTGCTTCAATCTGCTGACTTTATTTCTCCTCTTTACCTTTCCACAGTGTTTGGTAGTTAAACTACTTCTACTACTACATCTGCTTCTTTACTTTAGTTCTACTTTTGACCTTTTTAAAAACGTTCTTCTCCTATTTACACTTCTCAACACACCGCTTTTGGCCCTTAGCTCTTTCCCAAATTTTTCAGTTTGTTTATTTCTCCTATTAACCTTTTCCCCACTTTATCTCTTTACGTTTTCCCCAACGTTAATCATCAGCATCATCTATAAAATGCTTTATCATTCCTCCTTTTTGCCTTTACCACCACTTCATCCCTTGACACTTTTTCCAGCCCATATCAATCACCAAAACTAGATTAAACTACACTTAAAGTAATGAGTTGAAGTAAATAGCGTGTCTAATATGATTTTAAGTGGATTTTTAGTAATTGAGCTAAAGTTTGTTGTAAAATTGGTTTGATTTGTTTCTTTTGTACTTTTACAGTTGAGTTGATCTCTTATTACTATGATTGCCAAATGGATCAATTATTTATAGCTAATTGTGCAAATAAAAAACAAATCATCTCTTTACTGTTATCACCCCTTTCTTCTCACTCTGTCTCTTTCTGTTGCTGCTCTTCAGATTTAGCAGAATTGATCGACAGTTCTTCCTTTATCGTCATTCCTTTTTAAGTTTCAGCAAAAACATCTATTACCAGCCTTTATCATTCCTCCTGTTTGGCAGTTTCTCCAGGAATTGCCCATCGAGTTTTACACTTTTCTTTCCTCTCTAACAGAAGCAGTTACTGTTCTTCCCGTCCTGAGTGTGTCCCTGACCGTCCTTGGATGAGACACCAACAACACACACACACAGTGCTATTGTTTTCGGGGCCTGTCCTGTTTCCCCCAGCATGACTAATATCTAATTTTCTTCTATACTCGGAGGATGACCAGACGCTCCACTCAGACGGAGGAAGTGAAAGGATTTAATTTGCCGGCTATTGATGGAGTTTGTTATTAGAGTAGAGGATGTGATACAAATTGATTTATAGTTTCAGTCTCTTCTGGCACAAAGGAGAAGAAGAGAAGAGAAGAGCGAAGAGAGAAAGTCAGAAAGAAGAGCGCTGTGAAGGAGGAGAGGTAAAGGAGAGGGAAAGTAGGACATCTGAACATGGTTTGAGGAGAAAACACCAGTCTTTGGCTTTCAGGGGACACAACGACTGCAACATGGACTAAACATGGACTAAAAACCCAACAAATTAGAGCGATGTGGTCATCTAGAGCTGTATTATAAACATTCATACTGAAACACAAATAAAAAGAAACATGACACCAATGTGGGGCAGTGGGCAGTGGGTAAAGAACTGTGGAGGCTGATATTGAGACTGGGATCAAAAAGACTTTAGACAATTTGAAGACTAACCAACTAATCAGGACGCAGGACACAGGCATACCACACAAGACAGCTGGGAGACAGGACATGGCTGCCCGCTAGTGGACAGCTGGGGTAAAGTCATGACAAAAAACATGTAACACTAAAAATGTCTAAATGTGAGTTGAAATTTCAAATGCAATTGATTAATTTGAAATGAAATTATTTTACAGTGCAATGTGGGAAGTGAGTAATGTGAGAATTTCTCACGACTGTTGTTGGCAGAAAATAAAGATGAGAAAAGATTCTGAGAAAAATGGTGCGAATGATGTTGGGAGGTGGGAGAAGGTCAGGAGAGTTACAGAAAGTGGGATAAAGGAAAATTCCAACAAGCATCAGAAAATCAATCAGACTCAACCTGGCCAAACAACACATACACTGTATGTGCTTTATGATATAAAATTGAGTTTCACTTTGAGCACAATACACATGGAACTATTTTCCATTACAAATGTTAGTGTGTATGATGGCGATTAGGTATGAATTTATCATTGAAATTTTTTATGAAATCTTTGCATGAATTGTATTAAAAGTATGTTCATCATGTGTAAAACATCCTTCATCTCAGGTGAAAAGCTTCACATGGGAGTGTGTAAAGATGAGCTATAATTTCTTAGATTACTGATGTGTTGAACTTTATTCTTTTCTAGACACATTTTGGGAAGTTGTTTGATTAAATTATAAAGGGCTGGAAGTGATAAAAGTCCTGCAGCGTCATTAAAGTCAGATATTACAGCTTTAGCACAGAAATAGCGGTGAATGTACAGTTGCAATCATTACAATAGCTAAACGAGGCTAAAAGAAGGTGAGTTGTGTTGTAAACTATTCCATCTTATATAATCCAATAAAACCTTCTTCGTGCTGCTCGTGATATACTCTACATTTACACTGACATTTCCTACAGTGCAGGGTTAATTTCTAGCTGCATGCTTTCCCTCTGCAATCCAGCAGATATTTTAGGTTCAATATTTGCTCATCGCATAAAAATTGAAGGATGGAAACCGGGATTGTCACCATAGCAACCCAATAAGGCCGAGCTGATTGCACTTACATCGATGTAAAACCGGGCTTTGTACTTTAGCAGTTCATTACTCTCATGATCCCCATTTAACCCACAAATTACAGCCAAAAACACATGCTGTAAACACAGCCGCATTAGTTCAGCTTTCCATGTTTTCCATCCATCAATAAAAGCCATTCTGACGAACAGGGGTTGGGGGCGTTTTTATGGCGCCGCGAGATGTTTATTGGCCAGTTTGACGGGAAGATGGTGCTGGCCGATCCGCCGCCGAGGGCGCTTTATCCCCATTTGGACCCCAAAAACACCATCACATTTCCACAGCAACTCTAACCTTTAGTTGTGACACATTCATCACCGTAGAATATATGAGAGTCGAGACGCTGGATTAAAGAGAGAGAGAAGGAGAGAGGAAAGGCCTCCCTGGTGTACCGCTCGGGTGCCACAGCTCTCTTTTGGAATATTAAAAAATGTACTGTGATGAAATTGCCCCGAGTGTGTGTACGGAGCGCTCGACAGGGCCGCCAGCGGGGCGTTCACCTGACCTTTGGGTTTTTCATAAAAACATATTGCCTGCATCCATCTGGCTTTCCTAAACAGCGAGTAAAACTCTTGTGCTGTAGCTGTGTACACACACACACACACACACACACGTTTACTGCACTCCACATCTGGGGAGATTCCATGTAGATAGAGATGAGCTAACGCTAACCCTAAAGCTCAGTAATGAACATGGAAGTTTCCTGATATTTCATACAACAGATATCGTAGCAAAAACAGAAACTCATCTTTTTATGTTTGCATATCAAGTCACGTCAAAATCATCTCAGCTTTATACAAGTACACGGAGAGACGAGACGACGTGGCTCCAGTTTCTACTACAGCTGTTAAAATTAAAATCAATGTTTCTCGAGACAACTCAGTGAAGTGGCAGACCATAATCGATCGTACCGCTGGTGGTCCGCAGAGGCAGTGTAGATGCAATCCATCCAATCTGTTAATATAAACTAGAAGTAGAAATGTGCCATTTTAGTTTGGTGAGCTATTCAATTTAACTGCAAACTTTTTGATGCCATTTATGTCCTTCTACTGAGAATTTTAGAAATATATTTCTATTGTTCTTGTAAGATGTGCTTGAGCATTCTGAAAAATTGATGTATTATTATTATTATTATTATTATTATTATTATTATTATTATTTAAACTCAGCAGGGATGCCATTTTTCTTCCACAAAGGTAGTTCTGTCCCCCAAATTTATCCCCAAAATAACTGCATGTGTATCTGCAGCACCAGCCCTCACATTTAACACAGCTGGACCTGATAGTAATTAATATTTTATCATTTATTAACTGCAGGGCCAATAGACATGTCATATTAGTACGTGATTAATTACCTGCAGATAACACAGGACATTTGAGTGCAGCAGAGCGACTGCATTAGTGTTTGCATTAGTTTCTCCATTTCAGTTCAGTCTCCATGTACATGTTCATCTAAACTAAAAAATCCCAAAACATACAGTGTATCTGTACAAAATCATATTGCTGTATTGTCTGGATGAGTCTCTTGGATCATATTCTACATGATTTGTTTAAAAAACGAATTAGTAATAAAAGCTCATGATTTAAAGCATCTTTTTTCTTTAAAAATATCATGAGGTTTATAAGCCATGTTTCCCTGCTTTTCCACACTGTTTTCCAGTTCTCGTTTGACCCTGATGTGCCAGACGACAGAGAGAAAGATCTATTAAGTTCTTCATGATCGTTCTGTTCGCTCTGCCTTGATGAGTTCAGCAGTGTCTCCTGCCTTTAACATCAAACACAACATCAGAAATGTGGCTTTATTTCTGTTCCATTTAGTACAAAAACATCTCATCAACATGCTGAAGAAAAGATGAAACAAATGAGTAAGACATGCGGCATATATGTAAGTGTGGAGGCTCATACTCTGTCCAGATGAGGATGAGGATGAAGATGAGGACGAGGCAATGACTGACCTTCAACACCTTCATCATGTATTATAATCCTCTTTATTTTATCTCTCTGCAGATTGTCAGCTCTTTGCTTCCGGCCTCAAGCTTCCCTCATTTATTATCTGTAGAGAGAAGAAACAGTGTGATATGAACAGATGCTGCTACACTGAGATCTTTCTCTTTTTGCATGTTTATTTCCCCTTTTCCACTGCACTGGTTCAGGTTCTGGTTCCCAATTCGGAACTAGGGCCACATTAAACTGATCCAGAACTTCATAAATTGTGACCCTCCACGGCAAAACCAGTCGCTTGTTGCAAATGTTCAAAATTGAGTTATTATCATAAATCAAGCTTCAAAACGATACCTATATGGAATGAATGGGACGACATATGACTGAGATATCAACATTCAAAGGAGTCGGGTTTCTCCTGTCACGTCAAGTGAGAAACGGAGAAATCTGCCGTCGAAGTTGACTATCGCCGTAGCACTCACAGACGCTTGGTGCGGTCGCGGCTACGTTTGTATTTACGGTAGCCTACGCTGCATTCACAGCCACACGGATAGCCTACCTGCGTTAGGTTAACTGAACTCGGGAGACGGAGATGGATTCCGGAGAAATATCTTCACGCTAGTCAACCAGTGGATTTAGCGTAAATATTGAAGTAGAGCGGTCAAAACACAAACTTTTAACATTCTGCTGGAATTGAATTCCTCACCTCAAGAAAGTCACCTTTTTAGGATGGAAAGGGTAAGTTTTTCAGCCAAATTTATTCACAGCAGTACAGTATAGATCTTCCACTGTTTCAAAACACTAAAAACTAAAAATCCACAATTTTACCCCACGCAACGTAAACGCTCGTTTTTCTCGGAAACCTCCGTTGTGACAAGCGACTGGTTTTGCCGTGGAGGGTCACAATTCTCCACATCACACCTCTACTACGACTCCTCCAACAGTGTTTGTTAAAGTGTGTAACTCAGCTGGTGGTCACTTAGTTTCAATGACCCTGTTGATATTAAGTCCAGCTTTACAGATTGAAGAACAGTCGTGGACTACAAAGCACTGCTGTACATCACTCTGGATAAGAGCGTCTGCTAAATACTGTACATGTAAATGTCAAGTTTTCACGACAATCAGTTTTGTAAAAGTGTTTCTGTACTGAAACTAAAGTTTGCAGGTCATGAGAGGTAGATGGGGGTAAATGAGGCAACTTTAAGGCAAAGAATAAATTAATAACATAAAGCAAATCCGGAGTTGTTTGAGCAGCTGAATAACGTAATCAACAGAAATTCAAGAGAAATGAGAAAGCACACAGAGAAAGAGAAAAGGTGCATGAAAATAAAAGAAATGAACACTGCTGGATTTGACTGATCAATGGAGCGAATCTTCAAGCTCAAAGGAACTAATTGTTGAGGTTATTGATCTCTTTCAGCTGTCAGATGTATGAATGAATGAAAGGATAGCAAGTGGTATCTGGATGCACAACACAAATCACGCTTCACCATCTGAACGCGGCGAACTGCAGCATCAAAATAAAGCTGAAGTGAAACTGGTCTACTTTTACTTTAGACTTTATATATGTGTATTCTCCGTGCCTTCTTTGTACCATGTAGAAACTGGAGTTGTGTCGTCTCATCTCTCTGTGTACCATATATAGCTGAGATGATGATGAAGTTCGCTTTGACATTGACGTGACTTGAGTTAAACTGAATCACACAATTAAAAAACAAAAACAAATAAAACACAATCTCATGAAATATAATTATAAAAATCAATACAAATCTCTGTTAAATGTAGCAGCGTGTTCTGTAGTTTCTCTGAAGTAACACAGTTGTTTTTAAAGACCCTGCTGTGCTTAGTAAAGGTGCAAAGCTAGAAATAGTAATTACTCATTACATTACAACATGACTGACCTCGCGCTCGACCTCCTGCCTGTTCTCCTGGACTCTACGCCTTTAACACACGTCACACATCTTATCTGTGTTCACATAATTATGCTTTTACTGCCTCTAACAGGCATAAGTTCCAAACTCACATTACCCTCCTGCACTCCAGGCCACTTTTACCTCTGACTTACCTCTCATTAACCTCACATAAAAGCTTTTTACATGCTGTTGACCAGTTAGTTGTGTTGACACTCTTCTATCACAATGTTCTGCTGTTTAAATGTTTCATTTCAATGCATAAAGTTCCTGTGTTGCGTATTTATAAATGTCACTATTAAACGTAGCCATGGAAACGCAGAAGTTAGTTGAAATAAATAATTCTTTCAAGTTAAAGTAAATGAAATAAGTTTATTAACATGACTAATTGATTAAATCACTTTAGCCGTGTACTGTCAGCTGGATTATTCATCTTCCATCCCTTACTTTATTCATTACTGTTTGATTGCATATTTAATTTAAATCTCACTCCAGCGCTCACTCTCCCTCTCCTTCTCATTTGCACAATTACTTCACAGCCTGTCGTACCTTTATAACTTTCCCTGAGCAAATAAATCTGGAATATGAAAGTAAACTCAGGGATAAGAGACGCGACTGGTGTGTGTTGTGGAGAGACGGGAGCTGATATCATTTTCTCTGCCTCTTCCCAGCAAGCCGACGTCTTTATTGAGCGGTGCAGGATTATTTGTGCACGAGAGCGGCGGCCAGCGCTCCTGTCGATAAACAAATTAAAGTTTCGTCATTGATCAGTTTGTGGAGACAGACACATTTTGCAGCCAAGGCCGTGCCATTAATGATCCCTTCAGCTGGCTAAATTATAATGGTGAACTCTTCACCCTGGACAGCGGCCGACACCCTCACTTTAAAGGACCTGAAGGAGGCCCTGAACGGCCACAATTAGCATAAAAATTAAATTTTAAGCAGTGTCTGGGTATTTTATCCCATCTCAGAGCGGGACAGTGATGTTATGATGTGTGACAGAGTTGGACTCTGCTAGACCAAAGTGGTGCTACATCTCATAAAATGGTGTGTTGAGTATTTAATTCAACAAGGTAAATCTTCATTCATGTTATATTCCCTGCATCTTAAGAGAAATACTCATGCCTTTATTGTTTTAATGTTTATTATTACAGCTGAAAGCTCATGAAAACCAGAAATCCAGTTTCACACAACACTGATATTATTTTAGATGCATTAGTATTTCTTAGATTTTATTCAATTTTTCAGGGCTAAACTTTCCATAATCACTTCTTAAGAGGCAGAAAGTAGCCAAAGCCAGTGTGCTGATGTGATGAGACACAGGTCACGTGGCTTAGACCCACATCAGGCTTTAAATAAAACATGGTGAGGACGTTTCCTCACCATTTCCAAAAGGAAATGAGAAGTGATGCAGGTGGTGCATCGATGCATCGCGATGTAGACGTGGATGATTCTGCATCGATGCAGTGGCGTGCCATAATCGATTAGGGGTTCACGGTGGCATTGCAGGTGGTCCCCGACATGCTGTCTAGTCTCACTAGTAAAATCACTTTTTAAAAATTCTTTCATTTTATTTATTTTTCAAAACATTTCCAAAGAACATCCCGGTAGTTGATGGCTGCCCAGTCTGTGATCCATGCCCCACCAGCGTACAATGTGAAGCAATGTAGAAGAACTGATGGGACACATCGAGATGTCGTATCGACTCAAATCGTTAACCTGATAATTGTAATTTCATCAAATCAAACCAAATTCAACCAAAAATGGATCGTCGCTTCTTACTTGTTTAGGACGTGGTAGTTTTTAGTGCTTGAATCAAAGGCAACTGGATGTCTTTTAGGTTCTTATCTTCAGTTCTAAAAATCTGATGAAAAGATCCCGGTATCTAACCTCTAGTCGGGCCTGTCACCTTGAAAGCAGTCCTGAGAGTTGTTCACCTGCAAGCATTCAAGGGGTATGGAACAAGGTGAGGGTCTGTCACATCTGTGCCACCTCAGCCCCGCCCCTGCCGATCCCGCTTGCTGGAATTCTAGACGGCGTTTGCGGGCATTGGACTTCAAGATGGCGGCATGCTAGGACGTGCATTTTTATTGTTTCTTCTGTATCTTTTTTGTTCCCTCATTGTGGATCTGTCTGAGTGTGCTGTTGTGATCGATGTTGCTCCTGGAGTACGATATTGATCTGTTTGGTTTACGTTGACTTGCTTAGGTTTCATTTTGAGTTCCGTGTTTGCGTATCGCGTTCACATCTTTAGCACAAGCTTGCTGTCCGCTCACTGCTAAGCTAACCGTTTGTCTGGTCTGTTACAGAGTGTTTGAGTTTGTTTGCTATGGCTGACTAGGCTGTCGCTATGCTACAAAGAAGCACAGCTCCTGTGAGTTCGCCACCCAGAGATGCTCTGTCTGAGCTGACTGATGTTGGTTGCACTTTGCTCTGGGGCCGTGGAGCTTGAGTCCCATTGTGTGATCACATCTGACCAGCATTGCTTAGTGGACTTTAAGTGTGTTTAGCGAGGCTGTGCTTGGTGCTGTGTGTGTGATTGCTTTTGTTTGGACTTTTGCGAGTAATGTTTCAGTCAACTCCTGCACCTGCTCACCTTGATGTGACCAGATGTGAACCATTTGTAAGTCACTGTTACTTTTCAGTAGTTTATTGGTTATAAAGATGTGTTCAGAAGGCTGTAGCTTTTCCAGTTACTGAGTGATTATTTGTCATTGTGAACACAGCACAGCACACAGTGCACCACAACCAAATGTGAGCTCTGCATTTGGCCCATACGTGAAGGAGCAGTGGACAGCTGAGTTGCAGTGCTCGGGGGCGGTACCTTGCTCATGAGTACCTAAGTGGTACATTTACCGGTCTGGGATTTGAACCAGCAGCCCTCTGATCATGGGGTTAACTCCCTAACTGTTACTCTACAAACTGCCCATACAGTTATAATATATATTCAAATACACACACACAGACACACACACATGTATATATAGTATAGTATAGTATGGTATAGTGTATATATATATATATATATACTACAGTGTGTAAAAAAGGAGAGGGAGATGGAGGCGAGTGATTGACAGAAAGAGCTCTAGCAGTTTGAAGTGTGTGAAGTGTAAAGTGTGTGTGCTGTCAGTATGAGTTTGCTGCTTGTGCCGTTTGCTCTCTGCAGGTTGGCACTTTTTTACCCATGATGCTCGGCACAGAGCCCACGCCGGAGCCGAGCACGCTGCCCTGGGGTCCGGCACTTCAGGCCACTGCAATCTTTCTCACTTATTATTTTTTTGAAGCCGTGGTGAGATGGGAAGCGGGTTGGCCAGCGTGACGCTTCTTATTATACGTCCAATTATAAGTGGGAATTGCAGTCGGTGCATCTTCCAAACTTACCCTGTACACCTGGCCAAAAGACCCGGCCAATCCCTGCCCCGAGCCTGGCATGGCTCTCCTGTTATGAAACCCTCCACAGCGGTGCGTGTGCTCTGTTCTCAGAGGTGAGAAGATCACTTTTACTTGCTTCACTAGACGCTGCTGTTTTAATACAGTAGTTATTACACTACAAGCTACAGAGAACAAGTAGTAACTACATCAAGCTGCTTCATCCAGTAATACCAGTGTTGAATACTCTTAAAGGTCAGCAATTTAAAAAATATGAAACATGATGTTAAAAGTAATATGAAAATCTATATTTTAGCCACAATAAGCTTTTCAAAAGTCTATTGATCTGATGTGCACCAAGAGAATCCTAATTTATTTCAGGGAGCAACATAATCATAATGTTTTTATTGGTAGGGATATAGCTTTCAGAGGTGGGAAATGTCTGGGTTTAGAAAGTAAGATTAATGCTATGATTTCCCCCAAAACCACTCAATTAAAGGGACTCTGGGACAAAGTTCTATTTGAGAAGTCAATATTCATAACAATTGATGACAGCTTATAGAGACGTTTAAGATGAGCCCTCAGTCACCCTAAAGTCTCCATTAGATTTCATTAACATTTAACCACTTTTGCTGTTTCAGCAGAATATTTTGGCTAGGCACACATTGAATTGTGGGGGTAGTTGAAGATAAGTTTTGGAGGAAGCCCGCCGCTTGGTCGTTGGTTCACTCGTCTCTGAAGCCGGCAGATCTGGCTGGGAGACCAGGCAGGAGGGCGAAGGAGCCTGCCCCAGACCAAGACGGGAAGCCGAGGAGGCGGGCGAAACCAAAAAGCTGTAATGGCAGAGAAGAAGGCCAGTTTTACTGCTTATGTACAGAACTAGGAGTTATGCGATTGGACGTGCCGATGCTCTTTAGGTCTCCTTGTTTGAACTTCCGTATTCACTTCCATTTACTCCCCAACAAAAGCAAGGTACCGGCTTCCCACTGCTCCTTCATGGATGTAGAGGTCATGTCTTGTTGTGCTGTGCTGTGGTATTTTCACCATGACAATAATCACTCACTTTCACTCTACACTGGGGATTTGTGCAGGTGGATGAAACCTAATCCCACAAGTTGGCATCTGGTGCAATGTTGGCATGGTTTTTGTTGTGGATGTAAGTGTCAAAGGTAATGTATGGCAGAGCTGCTGAGGACTCACTCAATCACTAAGGACTGATCAGGATTTACCACTAATTACACAGTAGGAGTGAGTACAGAACATCGTTAACACCCTGCATGGTTTTGGGTGAGCTCCTGCCCCTCGCTGCCCTGCCATGCCGAGATCTAAAGCAAGGTGACCTTCCGATCACGGGGCAAACTCCCTAACGCTACACTACCAACTGCCCCAGTTCTGTTAAATGTTTACTGGTGGACTATCAGACTTCCAAAAGCGTCTAGTTTATCTGTCCAAATATTTAAGCAATGTGCAGATGGAATCCCAGCTGTGCAGATGCTGCTGGTGCTAAACACACAAGCTGGTGATAAAATGTAAATAGTGATTGAACCTCAGCTTCAGTGTGAACATGGTTGCTTAGGGGAAAAGAGAAAAGTACGATTATGGACACGTTTTACTTAGAATTCAGCTGTGTGGACTTAAACAGCAAATTTGTTTGAGAGTTGATAACCTGTTAGCAAGCTTTTCTCTAGTTAGTACTAACCAGACTAACATCGGAAAGCTTCATGTGTTACGTTTGCTTTGCTAACTCACTTCCCATATCTCTACAACGAACTTGTGAGACGTCTCTTCTTAGGGCCGATAGACAGTATACTGAACGTCCTGAGCGCTTATGCGCACGCGAGTTGCAGTACCAGCAGAAACTGGGGCGGCAGTGTGTTCAAGTTTTGGTACATGATGTCAGCATCGTTGTTTACTGTCAACATGGCGGAACCCCTTCACCGACTTTTTTGCACCTTCGTAACATCAGAATATTAAAATGTAATAATATAATCTTTTTTCCCCTCATTTCACAGCAAAACCGTCCGATGTTTTCTCACACTGCCGCATTCTACTCCTTCCTCTTCTTCTGTCACTTTAATGTGGAATAGACGCTTTTATAGTGTACACTGCCACCTGCTGGAATACACAAGATTCACAAAAAATACGCTCGCAAGTGTAGTCAGTACAACGCTTGTTTAGCGTTAAGTATATTGCGGCCCTGAAGGTTGAGCTGGTTAAGGTTATATAAGTATTCAGAGCATTTAACGCTCCTCCCTCATGTGCTGTGCTGTTTACCAAAGTCAGACTTCAGAAGAAGCAAAAAAGAATATGATGAAATATTTTGACATTTCTAAAATGTTTAGCACTTCTGTCTATTCGTCTCAGCAGGCCTGCGCCAGATCGTCCGTGCTGATTTTACGTTCAGATTTGTTAGAGATGCCTCATATCTGAATGTATTACTGCATCTAAAAATATTACAATATTAAATAAAAGGTCACACTGTAATTCCACTTTTCATGAGTTATCAGCCTGAATCCACAGCATTAAAACAAAAAGGCTTGACATATTTTACTTTATATATAATGAATATCGCACATATGACGCTTTACCTTTTTCAATTAAATAATGGAAATGAATGACCTTATTCATAATGTTCTAATAGTTTGGGATGCACGAGCATATTTCTTGTTGTTGGTCGACATTAATAATGCAATGTATTGCTATATTATTTACTGCATGTTTCCTGGCCTTTTAAAGCACAATCTGGAGGGATTAATGGAGCAGCTTCCATATGGTCCAGCTCAGCAGAGGTGCTGCGTCACGGGTGATGTATGGCAACCGTATGACAGATTCATCTCTCTCCATCTCACCTCCATCTCTGCGTGAGACAGCGCCAGGATTCTGCAGAAATGTGGGCTGACGAGGTAAACGCTGCTCTTCAGCCGCCGTCTGCAGAATGCATCCTAAACTAGATGAGCAGTTGCGAGGAAAATGTGTGATGGTGTGCAAAAACTGTAAAAAGAGATAAAAGGGTGAAAAAGTTAGCTGCTAATCAATGTAAATAAGAAGACAAGAGGAGGGATGAAAAATGATAAGACAAGAAAATGTGCTGCCAAAAAATCCCTTCTCACCACGAGGGGACACTCACATCAGAAACCGGCAAACCACGTGAAACGTAACAGCACAGCTCTCACTAGTGGCCGTAAGAGGACATGACAGCCTTAGTGGAGGCGCCTCCTTCTGGCCAAACTTGGGAAAGAATTTGTGGCCAAAATTGGTGATTTTTTTAATTGGAAAAAGGGGACAACGAGACTTCAGCCGGTTTGGTCACAACTTTTATTAAACAGAATAACACGTTTAGTCTCATTTTGATATCTGGCTCCTGAAGTAAGTGGAAATTGTATCGTAGCAGACTTTGTCAGCACCAAATCGTCATCTGCTGAAGTGATATACTATTGTCTCATAAAACTTTATACCCCTGACTAAAAGCTGAAAACCCCAATCTTACCATCACTTTACTGTTTTCCTGTTGATTGTAGAATCCAATTTAAAGTTTAGTTTTTGAGTGGGTTGGAGCCTTCCTACTTCTCCTTCAACGCTGTTGTATCGACTTTGGTGATATCAGCCGACGTCGAATCATCTGCTGGATCGATATAATATCATATTGTGAGGACACTTGTAATTTACACACCTAACTAAAGATACAGCTACAGAAATTCTTTACCCAGCACACATTTTGTCCTGTCATGGAATGAAAAAAGATAAAAAAAGACTGAAACAAGGTTAAGGAAGCATGCGGTCAGCAGCGGTCAGCGCAGTCCTGTCCTGGTGATGTGTGTTTGTGGCAGTGTGTGAGTGTGTAACCCTGCTGCACCTCTAATAGCCCCATCCATCCTGCCTGTGCTAACACGGCTAACATCTGTTAACCTCCATGTTCACACCCTTTAACGGGTCTGACCAGAGCTGTGTGTATCGAGCCGTCTCTAAAACACACACACACACACTGCTGAAGGCTGAACAAAGCAGCCCTCCTCATCTCCCCCGTGGAACGTCGTTAGTTACCCCATGACCGCCCCACTGCCCCCGGCGTCGCACCAACACATCGATTTTATTTGTCGCCTGACTGAATACACAGAACAAGCAGAGGCACAGTGTTCAGTCCCCGCCTAATTTCCTCATGCTGGTGTCATGAGACGGATGAACACGCTACGTTATATTAGGAAAATAATCCGTCGGTTTAAAAACAAAAAGCAGAAATCTGCTGCAGGAGAGTTCACCTTATACAGAGTCACTAAAGAGAGCGCTGAGGAATACATAAACACCAGTTTCACATACTCACCAGAAAGCAACGTGTTCTCACCGCAATGTAAAGGGTACTAACAATATCCTAAAGCATATCCTGCTCATGAGAAAGTATCACAGTTTTGAATGAGCAGGAGAAAATCATACATGCTCATCAAAAGGCCCAAAACGGGAGTATTGTAAAGTCATGAGAAAGTAAGGCATGCTCAAGAACCTGTATTATTATTATTAAGAGAAAGGATGATGTGATCACGAGACAATTTGACGTTCTCACGAGAAAGGATTCATGACAATACTTTCATGGTCATGAGAAAGTAATGCATGCTCTGTGACAATTCACATGCTCACAAGAAAGTACTGTGTGGTCACTAGAAAGTATCAGACGATTGTGAGATAGTAATGCATGCTCAAGAGAACATATCATGGGCTTGCGAGAAAGGCTCTTCACAAGGCTCTTCACATGAACGTGTCACATGCTCACGACAATGTATCACATGTCCATGAGAAAGTACTGCATGCTCACAAAGATGAGAATACCAGAAATATTTCCTTGAAATATTCAAATGAAAACATCATTACTTTCTCAAGATCACTCAGAACTTCAGAACTCAGAACTTCTCACTCGTCCCTTTAGGGCAGGGCTGTCCAGTTGTCCACTATCCTGGAGGATTTCCATCATAGCTGGTGAGTAAGTCCTGGTGAGCTTCCACCTGAGGCAAAGTGTTCTGAGCTCATTTATGATGGAAAACCTGACCTTCCAGGACCAGAACTGGACACACCTGCTTTGGGGGCTCTGTAGTCTCGTACATTTATTACAAAATGAATGTAATTTATATTTTTTGTGCGTTGCATTCAGGGTTTGGGGTTTTCTTCCTCTGAAGTGAGAGAACCCTCTTCATTTCTCACTCAATGTTCTTTTTAGTCTGTTTTTATAGGACTGGAAGGTTAACTTTTTATTTAAAACTCTATAAAAGCTTTTACACTGCTGGATTATAGAGCTGTGTCTGTGTAATTGTGTGCACGATGTCTCTCTGCAAGGGGAAGGTCACCTACTCTGCGGCTCCAGCAATTCACCAGCAGGGTTTTCACCGCCAAACGCAACAGCCTGCTCTTTAAAGCGCACGACTGTTCTGTTATTAAAGCACCACAGAGGACTGGCGTTGACTTTGCTGTCCACCTCCTTCACAGACGTGCATTACATTGATGTGTGTGTGTGTGTGTGTGTGTGTGTGTGGAGTCAGTGAGAACAGTAACACAACAAAGCTCACACAGAAATAATAATGAAAATATCTATACAGCACCTTTCAAAAACAAATCACTTCATAATGACATTTAAAGATGGATCGAGTGCAGAGCTCACATTAACTTATTTTTCTATTTGAGTGCCAAATGGGAAATTAGAAACTCATTCACTACACACTTTTGCATTTTGTTCTTGGAAATGATTATTGGAGAAAAAAAAAAAACATTGAGTTTTGATTTCAATTTTTAAAACTGATGAATCAATGATACTCAGATTGGGTCAGCGGTCTCCCCTGACGGCACAGCAACAGCGAGCACAGCAGCGTGCAGGAGCAAAGCTCGGAGTTGGGTTTAAAGTAAAGATCCCAGTTAAAGTGCTGGAATGTATTGTGTCAGTGTTCATTAATCATGCGACACTAAACAATAGCAGCACAGCAGAGCCGACTCGGCCACTTCTGCAAACTTATTTCATGTGGTTTACTTCATAAACGAACACCTCAGGATTTATAAATTAATTACACTCAACACTGATTTCAGCTGAACTGCAGAAAAGATAAAGTGTGAGGAACGCAGCGCTCCAGTCCGGTCCAGTCAGCAGAAAGCAGAGGGAGAGAGAAGAGCTGAGGGGCTAAACACAGGGCAGTCAGGGACACACACTCACACTGGAGACTCTGTAAACACACACACACACACACATGCATGCACAAACACACACAGAGGGACACATTAAACCTCTTCCCACAACATCTGGTAGAGTTAACTTTCTGAAGCCTGACGTTCCCCATTATCGCATCAGATTTCCATCCCGACTTGTGAACAGACATCACATTATCACGTTTTTATGTCAAAAATGAGAGTCCTGACGTGTTGGCAGTGTCTGTGAGTAGCTAAAATGAGTGACTCAATAACTTTTACAGTAACTTTTCAGTAGCAAAGCAACAAATAGCACTTGAATATAGCAACACGCTAATTGTTGCAAAACAATACAATTATTTCTCTCTTAACAAAGATTTGTATTTTCATCTTGCAGGTGTTTGTGATTGGTGTTGAATTGGCAGAAGTGGCATCTAACTGGCTACCGTGCACACTCAACACACCTTCCTTGCATCACAGTCCATTCTGGGCAGCTGCCAGATGGAGTCAGAGGATGGAAGATGGAAGCAAGAATCTGTGTCTGAATTGATCAAAATGTATGACTCCGAAAGACCAAACCAACAGAACTTACGGATTTACTGAGGGAATCCGTCACCAAGACACAACCTCACAGTTTCTTTTGAGAACTCGGTTATCTTCGTGAAAAAGCCATGAAGTTCTGGTGCCACTGGATGAAGAACTTAATCACCCACTTACTTCACTTCATTTGAGTGCAACCTCCACAAGCTGAACATCACATCACTCTCTACCTCCAAAACACCATTCAAACCTGATCAGGAATTAACTTTACACTACTAAATATATAGATTGTTAAATTAAGATGAACATCATATTTCACGTGTTTTAATTTGATCTTTAAGAGTATGCCACAGTATTACTGGATGAAACAGTTTGGATGTAGTTACTGCTTGTACTCTGTAGTTTGTAGTGTAGTAACTGCTATATTAAAACAGCAGCTTGTAGTGGAGCTTACACACGTTAATCGCTAGTAACTTGTAGCTCCCCAGCACTGGTTATACAGCAGCTCAGTTCAGACCTATCAATACGTATTAAACTGATTTCCCCATTTGAAATGTGATAGTGACGTGTAAATGTTCCCTTTAGACGTGAACGTGACGGCTCATCCTTCCACTCTCATTATCCGGAATGCTGCCTAATTTAGGAGAAACAGATGACAGTTGAAGACCTTTAATCATCGCCCCACTATTAGGAGAAGCCGTTGAAGGACAGCACAACGTCGCTGCAATAACTCAATCCAGAGGTGATTTCAGCTTCCGACGCCCGCTTTAATATGCTCCACAAGTCATTGTTTATCATTAAGATCCGAGCAGCTGTCACCTCACCGTCTCTCGGCCCAGGAAGAATCGTCTCCCCCGAGAAGCTTCGTTCAATTTCTCTTTTTTTACCCAGAGTCCTCCTGCTCAAAGCAAATGCCAACACCAAGTCAGAGAATGTCATCACCTAGGGTTATCAAAAGCAGGATTCAGACACATCTATAATCAGAAACAGATTTAAAATTGGTTTTATTAGCCTAGTAAGGTAATGCTTATAAGAAATATGATATATATATATACACTGTATATGCTCTAATCTATCTGGCAGATTATACAGCTTAGTGGATGGTGCAAATAAAGAGCAATCAAGCTGCTCAACTTCGTTGTTAAACAAAAATTCATCTCGCTTGTGGCCTGATGTGAGGACCTCAGGAGTCAGTCTCGTCCTGCTAATGAAGAGTCCCGGCTGGGTGGAAGTGCTGAGCGTCAGCAGGGTGAAGCCTCCAGAGGCCTTTGTGGCCGTGGCTCCGAACCTCATTACAAACTGACCCAAAATCAGCCACCGACATGTAGAGCCGGAGGGTCCTCGGGGGGCTGCAGATGTCAGCTGACGCCATGGAGAAGAGAATCACATCCACACAGCTCACGGCTCTAATCCACACAGGTCTGGAGTGTTTGCAGGATTTACTAAACCAGCCAGTCAAGTGTGTAACCTCATAATGAGTTTCACTTTAATTAGCATCTGTTTTCAAGCCCCAACTTGGCACCAGTCTGGAACTCGCTTCATTTGTGTCATGAGAACAGGACAAATACAGCTCTGACTTCATAAGCATGATTTTCCTTGTAATATATAATATAAGTGGTTAATAGACTGAAGACTGCAAGTACTGACCACTGGTGTTCCACAGGGCTCGGTCCTTGAACCGCTTCTTTAAAATAAAATAAAACTAGTTCCATTGGAGATGTTACAGCCTCTTACACCACTTTCATGCAGAAGACACTCAACTCATTACGACCAGCAGATTTCAACCAGCATCTCACACTGCCTTGCTGACATCTCTTCCTGGACGACATCCCACCATCTCCAGTTGAATCCCAGCACAAGACTGAGCTCTTGTACATCAGAGGGAATCCGTCACCAAGACACGGCCTCACTGCTCCTTTTGAGAACTCGGTTATCCTCTTGAAGAAGGCATGAAATCCTGGTGCCACCCTTGATGAAGAACTGTCACTCTCTTTGCACACTGACAACCTTTCCAAGACGCGCTGCAGAAATCTTCTTTCCAGCATCAGAAGGATCCATTTGTGAGACCCCGGCCCAGACCAAGGGAGGAGCCCACCTCACTAGAAAGGCCACCTGACCAGGACTCCAGTTCCAGACTTTCACAACAACCTCCATTCACCAGATCAACGTCACCAGAATTCTAAACCAATCATAGCCACATTACCGGTATTTAAAGACTGTCAGTTACAACCTTTCTCTGTGCAGTATTGTGATGCCTAGTGCTACATACCGAGCGTTCATCTGTCTCCGTTTTGACCCTGGCTTTCTGTTATTGGATTACCCCTCTGCCTCTGGCGATTTGGACTTGTTTGCTTTGTGGACTGTAATTTTTGGTTCTGACCTTGGCTTGAATAAACTCTTTACGTTTTCTCAATTTACCCCTGTGCCTGTGGCTGGTTCTGTCGACTCTGCGTTTGGGTTCACCTGCCGGTCGTTACACCATTCCTTTCTCACCACCGACACTACTCGGTTACTCGTCCAGTCTCTGGTCACTATGAACACAGCACAGCACACCTTCCATCCGTGAAGGAGCAGTGGACAGCTTTCTGGCAGCACCCAGGGAGCAGTGCTTGGGCACGGTACCTTGCTCATAAGTTCCTTAGTGGTACCTTTAGCAGTTCGCAACTGACAACCTTCCGATCACAGGGTCGACTTGTTATGCTACCAACTCCTCCTTTATAATAATGTTTTCACGCTGTAGAATTTTGAGATTTGATGTAGATCTAAAGTGCAGTACACTCAAACAGTATTATTATTATTATTATTATTATTATTATTATTATTACTGCATCTCTATTATTCCCTTGCAAATATGTAAAACACATGTGTCACACTTGTGTTGTGTGTTTGTAGCATTTGCATGTGTTTTGCGTTTTTGCAGCATGTGTATGAAGGCAGAGTATGTGTAAAATGTGATGCATGTGTTTATTTTGGTGAAAGTGTTTTGTGAATTTTTGTAGCATCTTCGTAACTGCAGTGTGTTTCCATGTGCATTATCAACTTGAATAATGTTTTGTTGCTTTGCAGTGAATTTTTAATTTCACATTGAATTGGGCTCTGAAGTGCTGTGAAACACTGACCTTCAACATGAAATTGTTTCTGTGTCATGTTTGACCCAAAATTAAAACTAGCAACCCATATTCAGCACAACAACATCTCACAAGAGCCTGCGACAGCGAACAACTGCACACAACACCACTTCACAATGAGGGTCTCACCCACAGCAGAAAAATGCAGAAATCAATACAGATATAATCACCTTCTTAAAGTGAAGAATACAAACCAGACGGGAGCTGGCAGTAATTTGGAACAGGAGACGGGAGACAGAATTCCCAACCTCTTCCCAGTTCCATCTGGATGAGCGTGGAATAGATGAATATTTCAGTCGGGAGAGTAAAAGCTGCGTTATTCCTGTGGTGTGTTGCTCCAGATTAGCATAACTGCACCTTCCATCAAGAGAGCTATTGAGCGTGCATGGAATTAGCTCCGTGAAGTATTTGCTAAACTCGGCCTCCTTTAATCCTAATGTAAATGTGCTCTCCTTTAAAGGAGCTGGTCCGAGTCCAGAGGGTGGTCCGAGTACAGCTGCAGAAGCATTCTAATGCAAACTCTTCATTCCCTGGATCACGCTCATTAGCCTTTCACTTAGTTTAGCTCAGTGCAAAAATTGCCAAATATACACCATTTATACTCTGTCCATTTAATAATAAATGCGGCGCGACGGAGCATCAGGAGCTCACCTCTCTCCTGGATCCTGTGCAGAAAATATCATGCATTTGAAATGTGATGCAGTGCAATTTATTTACACTTTCATAAATGATTTTGGTGACGTAAAACGCTCGTCACACACCAGTGCACCAAAACTGCCAGGACGGTGAAAAATGATCTGATCACTGAGAAAAGTTATCGAACTTCTTTCATTTATCTCAATGTAAAAACAATTATTTTATTTATTACGGTTAAAGAGTTTTCATGTGAATGTGTAAATACACCACATAGGAAATGTGCAAAACTAAAATAGCAATATATTGTGAATCTTACCGTAGAATGTAAAGTTGTTCATCTATTTATGTGTTAATGTTATTTCTTGCTTGTGGTGTGTTTAGTGTGTGTGTGGTTGTGTGTGCAGGATCTGGTGCTTGTTGGTCTGTAATGAGAACTAGTGAGGCGTTTTTTTGCAGTGTAAGGTTTTTAGGTGTGGTGCTGAGTCGCTGGTGCAGATCCCCGACTCTCCGCATGCCGTTAAGGTGCAGAGAGAAGTTTTAATGAGGAACGCTGCATGAGGAAAGTGTGATATTGCGCATGAAGTATCAGTGAGGCTGCGCTTGATTCAGGATGCTGTAAAGCATGCTGCTGGTTTAATGAAGCCTGAACGCGCTGCTCATTGACGCTAGTCAAGCATGTGCAGGAGTTAAACCTGGACTATAAAACACACACACACACATGTGTATGTACATCTTTGTGAGCTTCTTACATTGACTCCCATAATGACTAGATGTAAATAACACTACAGCTACACCTGACTCCTAACCTTAACCTTAACCCCAGCAACCAAAAGGCACATCTTTACATCTTTTAGTTTCTCAAAGAAACCATGGAGATTTTTGTAAAATCATAGTCTTTTATGAGACAGGCAGGTCCTCACAACCCCCTAAATGCATGAACACACGCCTGAACAAAACTAAAACTAAAGTTAGTTTGTCATTTTAGTTATCTACTCCCAACACTGCATTGCCTAAAATCATGCGTTCGCTCACAAGTTGGAAATAAAATGCAAATCTGCACCACGAGCTGATGCACTAATTGGAAACGTCAGGCTTTAGGAGGGTAAAGTCCTGCCAGTTGTTGCCATTTCCCTGCTCCTTTAAAGTGCCACTTGAGCCAGAAAGCCGTTTGAGATTACGTTTGTGTGTGACTTAATGCTGCGAGTCCCCATTAACTTTCATTCAGAAGTAAGTCTGCGTCTGGGAGGTGGAAAATCTAAATGATGGGAGCAAATCTCTGGCAAAATTTTACACTGGTGGTTTTTAAATTGTCCACATATCTCCAGTGCAAACTTGTTTAACTCTACAGGAGACGTGTTTATGATCCTCTCTCACAGTCACATGACGGACAAGATAAATCTCCCAAAACTCCAGGGCACTATTGAGCAGATTGCACTTATAAATTCCCCAAGCTTAAAAGTTATCTGAAGCTGAGACAGTGCGGTGGGACGCAGACGTTAATTCATCCCTTCTAATTGGATTCTGTAACCTTTCCTTACCATCACCCTGCACGTCTCCACAGCAAATACGATCCGTCCTCCAATAGCACAAAAAAAGATGAATATAATTAAATGCCACTCCTGTCAGACATCCCGTAATGTCAGTATTAATTGTGAAAAGAGGAATTTGTAGAATACAGAAAGACTGCTTTATTCCAAAACAGTAAGTGAAGATGAATAACAGCTCGGACTCAGTACTGCCTTCCCCCTTTAATGGTGTTTTTCATCAAAGTCCAGATGCAAAGTGACAGCTGACCAGCCGCTTTATTGACCATGTGACATTTAAACAATTAGGACAAAGCCCTTCACGTCCAATCAGCTTCAAGACAAAGTGATACTGCAGATTAATAAGGGAATGAATTAGGTTTATTAAAGCTGTCTTCTGCTCAGCTCATCAAATCTATCTCCGCTCCTCTCTCTCACACACACAGAGCAGTTAATTGAACAACATCACATGTTATTTTGGGTATTAATGTGAGTAACCAACTCTGTCAAACACTTACCGATCTCATATGTGGTCAATATCTTGTTTTGTTAAGGAAAAAGACAGCGTTTGTTTCAACTAGAATTGCTTGACATTTTAAAGTTGGTTCAGACTCCCAGGCATCTGCATCAAAAAATGAAGAAAAAATGTGGACAGATTTTCAAAATATGTTATATTATCTGTTATTAATAATCTGTTAAGGGCGGCACGGTGGCGCAGTGGTTAGTGCTGTCGCCTCACAGTGAGAAGGTCCTGGGTTCGAACCCCTGGGTCTTTCTGTGTGGAGCTTGCATGCTCTCCCCGAGTTCGTGTGGGTTTCCTCCGGGTGCTCCGTTTCCTCCCACAGTGCCGTAAGGTGTCTGTGTGATTGTGTGTGTGCCCTGCGGTGTGTTGGCGCCTGCCCGGGGTTGGCCCCCTAAGCTGCCGGGATGGGCTCCGATCCCCCCACGACACCAGTTGGGATTAAGCAGTTCAGATAATGAATGAATGAATAATTTACACTTAAATGTGTAACTTTTGTCCTTGTTGCCTTTCAGAGTCAAACATTTTGATAAATAGCCACAGATGCCATTCTTCAATCAATCTACATCAGCAGTGACACTTAGCCCCAGATAATCTCTTAATAAAATTTGGTACCACAAGTTATTATACTGTAGCTACACATTTAAGATGTATTTGACATTATAATAATCACAGAGTTACATATGTAATGCTGAATGCAACAGTGAGCTTTGGAAACTGGTCAGACTTCACCAAAGTTAAGTGTTAAGCCTGCTGTCTGCTGAGTCTGTTAGTAAACTTATTCAGATTGACTTATTCAGGTAATAATAATAAAACGTGGTTGTGGTGCACTGTGTGCTGTGCTGAGCTGTGTTCACAATGACGAATAATCACCCACTTTAATTCATGTAACTTGACATGATTGATGTCATTTGCTGTTTTTTTGCTTCTCCACTTGTAACTGCATCTGATTCAGCGCATAACTGTACAAATTCTCTTGTTCCAGCAGCACGTGTCGGCGGTGTTCCTGAGGGAGTGTAGCAACCTTCACCTCGTGGCAGTCTAATGAAGAGCGAGCGTGAAGAGGCAAGGACACACGCGTCCGTCAGCACAAACAACGCAAACCTGTGCCCTGCTGATAGTCACTATCACATGGCACTCGGGCATCAGTGCAGGCACAAACACACTCACACACGCGTACACACACGCTTTCAGGAGTACGTCTTTGTGATTATTAATGTGGTGTTGATGTGCGGATAGCTGCTAATCGGTGTTTGGGGTTATGTGTGTTACAGAGACCATAAAAGGACAAGTGAGAAAAAGATGAATGTGAGTCTGGTGTGATGATGAGGAAGCGCTGTGCGCACAAGACCCTTACAAAAATAAAATGTATGCAGCAAACTCATAGTTAATTTGTGGCAAACACCCCACACCGGTGCCGGTTCTGACCCGGTCCCGTGCAGATGCAGAGTGACCCCGTCTTAAAGGTGAACTCTGCAGAACCCGGCCCATACATCACACTTAATGTGATCAGAGCCGCAGGTGCAGAGGAGGATGCTGGGTAACTACACACTCCGAGTTCGAGCCATGCATCACTCCAAATCAGCACCGTCTTCTCTAGTGGATTTTCACAGGCCGAGTGGGTCTACGGTGCTGAAGCAGTGTAAAAGCAGGTTAAAATAAGATAAAATAAAATCATATCACAGCAGAGTTTGTGATATCAACAGACTCCAAATCACTGCTCGTTGAATCAGGGGAATGTGGTATTATAATGAAACTTGTGATATGCAGCACTAAAAATCAGCAAGGAGGAGTAAGATGGAGGCGAATAGCTGGAAGTTAGATTTGGAGATTTTAGCATAAGTGAGGCAGATTATCATATTTGAGTTGAAATCTTGATAAAGAGCGTGCGATGGCATGAATGCAGGTTAATTCTGCAGACAGTGAGATGTGATTAGATAAAGCTTCGCTTAATTGAAGTGATTCCTTATTCAGAGTCTGCTTTAATCAGCGAGAGTGAAATCCATCCTCTAGAAGTGTCCACCTTTTCGGGTTCATTCTTAGAGCAGGAAGGACACAGACTTTAAATTCATATTCAAGGTAATGAATAAATAAAAAATAACTTCAACTGGGTAAACTGCTGACAAATAATATATCAATAATTTTGTAATGTTAAATATTATATTTATATTTCCCTCGGTTTAGAGTGTTTCAAATGAGAGAAGCAGCTTGTTCTGGTTTACAAGGAGTACAAAACCGATTCCAAATGAACAGCAATAAGATACAATAAATGAAATTCTGATAAATACTAAAACAGGATTAAGAGATGAGCGTTTAAAGCTTTTGAAACTCCTTCTAGTTTTTAACATCAAGATCTAAGATTTCTTGTGCACCAGAGTGTTGTGATGCAGGAAGACACATAAAATCCTCAGTTATAATATGTTACATTATGTCGTCATCTGTCTCTCATTTACAGATGCAGAGAGGTTGAATTTGTAGTAAACCTGGCTAAACTTAAACTGGGTAAAATGCTGGCAAATAATTCTCAATAATGTCATAATGATGAATATTAGAAATATTTACCTTCACTTAGAACGTTTTGGAGAGAAGAGTGAATCTGAAATGAGAGAAGCTGCATGTTCTGGTTTAGCAGCTTTTTCACATCATTTTCAATTAATGCTTAATTAATTAATAATAATTAACTATTTGTCATTTTAATTCCACTGCTATTGTAGCGGTGTGTTCAGTTCCTAGTGCAAGTTGGGCGTCATATCTGCTGTAATAATAATAATAATAATAATCATCTTTATTTATATAGCACATTTCATACGGTAGAAATTGCTTTACATTAGTATAAAATCTATTTAAAAAGACATAAACACCACTAGTTATTACAGAATTAGCAAGAGTAAATGAAACAGATAAAAGAAATTTAAAAAGTACATTACAAATAAAATGTATTTTAAACACAAGATTAAAAGCTACTAACTAATTTAAAATGAAGGGGAAATTGAGATACTTAATAAAAATACTATATATTAAAATCCAGGGTGACGAGATGAGTGTTTAAAGGCTTGTATTCCCTTCATACTGTACACATCTGTTAGTCAGAATCAGGCTGGAAATCTGCTGCTGGCTTCGCATAAAGATCTCATAAACAATCTCTCGCTCTGTACAAACATCAGCAGGCATTATGAGAGCTCTGGGGCTGGGGTTTTGGGAGTGAGGGAGTCGGAGGAGAAGAGCTGGAGGTCATTTCACTTCCATCAGCCGTTACACACTCTCCGTCTCATTTCATCCTCCAGCTCTGTCTTTTCACAGCAGCTGAAAGGCCACAGCGGCACTCAGACAGGGCTTCAAGAGGTGTGCAAAATTATAATTAAGCTCGTCTGCTATTGTTACTGTGTCCATTCATCTCAGTTTTATATCATCATCATCTACTCTCTCACATCACATCCTCTTACTGTAATATTCGCATGTGATCTTACTACTCAGTAACATATTTTCCTAGATATTATTCTGTATACTTCTTATTCTTTAGATTTAATTTCTTGTCATTTCTGGAAACTTTGATGAATTTGGGAATTTGAGTTGCTCCTTGTGATTTGATGTGAATGGAGGTGACGGTGTTAAAGCAGCAGATGATATGGACTCCTGAATTGAATCAAATCAATATCATATTGTGGCTTATCGGTATGTTGATATTGGAACACATCGCATTGTTGAATCTATATAATATTGTATTGTTACAGAACTTGTGATGTGCACCCCTAGTTATAGCACGTATGATGTTTGGTTGATGTTTTGATTTGGGATCAATGTAATGAGCTTGATAATCATGTATCGTTCCACCCCTAGCAGGGTCCAGTAAATTCAGCAACATAAATGCAAGCTCTCTCCGGCCAGCGCAGTCTGTATGGAGGACTAAGTAACAGCTTTATTTGCAGTGAGAGGACTTTTGGCAGCTGCTCAACTTCTCTGTTTTTTTGGGAAGTGGACACACTGTTCAGTAACAGGGTCGCAACCTCAACTGTTCCATCGATGCCGAGCCACTTTACAGGTTTGTACATCACGACCCGGTCACACTGAGCATCCCAAAACGGGACGAGTGTCGAGACTGGGGCGTGTGGGAGCTGGAGTTAAAGTCAAGACTTGCAGACTCATAGCACACAAAGACATTATGATACTACATCTACTTTATTTGAGATATGCAGAATTATCTGTGCCCTCCTAGAAGAAACCTCACAGTTCTAACACGCATGTCCTGCCATAATATCTGAGTGAGTGATTCGTAGTCATTGTGAATGCAGCACAGCGCACAGTGCATCACACCCACACGTAAGCATTTGACCCATCTGTGAAGAAGCAGTGGTCATCTTTTTTGGCAGTGCTTGGGGATGGTAACTTGCTCATGAGTACCTCAGTGGTACCGCTACTGGTACTTGAACTAGTGACCTTCCTAACTGTTACACTACCAAATGACCCAATGTAGTTATCTTTGCCTCCCCCAATACAAAATAATAAGCTGCCATCTGTTCTGTTTATTTTAATAGTAGAAAAATCTAAAAATAAATAAGAACAATAAGAATGAAAAAGATGATCTGGATCTTTACTTTTAACCGTGTTCCAGGTGCAGCATTCTGAATCACCTGCAGCTTGTTAACAGCATTGTTTAGTAGCTTTTCAAAAAGAGAATGACAATAATCGAGAGGTTATAGAGTCACGCATCAGCGATCAGCATCTTCCAGTGATAAAAACACTCTGTAGTTGTGCTCCTCAAGCGGAAAGAAACGTCTGGGTCACGGACTGAACACGGCTTTTAAAATTCAAATCACAATCCACAATTACAGCAGGATTTCCAGCATGTGGATTAGTTTGGGTCACTAAGCAGCCGAGCCGTGATTCCACCTTCTCTCTCGTTCCCTGGGGAACCATAATAATCAGCTGTTTCTTTCAGTGATGTTCATGTGATCAGAAGCAACCTGCAAACTTCATCTCAGATTCTGAAACTTTGAGCACCAAGGACATAAACTCACTTCTCATACTGTAGAGCGTGGTCCTGGTCTTTTTAGAGGACAGACTAACCAACGCTAACCCCGGAGCAGTTAGGGTTAAGGTTAGGTAGTGTAACGGTTAGAGTGTTCACCTGATGATCGGCTGGTCGCTGGTTCAAGTCCCAGACCGATAGAGGTACCACTGAGATACTCATGAACAAGGTACCACCTCCAAGCACTGCTGTCCATGTCAGCTGCCCAGTGGTGCAGTGGGCAGCTGACATGGACAGTATCCAGGGATGTTCAGCTCATTGAAGAGACCTTCACTATCACATTTCTTCTCAGTAGCCCAAATACAAACCTCTTTTCCACTTCTTTTCCAGGTTACAAACTTTTTCACAACTCTACGTTTTTATTTCACACGGTTTCTCCAGGAGCTGCCTGTCTAGTTTCCACCGCTGTTTTCTCAATATGTCAGAAAAACTAACACTGGCATCTTCTTTAGAACACTGAGGTTTTTGGTGTCTCAAGACAAAAAGGAAAAGAGAATATACTCTCACACACACACGCTTACATACACACACTCACACTCACACACACACCCCCCCCCCAACACACACACACACACACTCACACACACACACACTCACACTCACACACCCCAACACACACTCACACACACACACACACACGCACACACATACACACACACACACACACACACACACTCACACACACACACACTCACACTCACACACCCCACACACACCCCAACACACACAATCTCCAACACACACACACACACACACTCACACACACACACACACCACACACACACCCCACACACCACCCCAACACACACACACACACACACTCACACACCACACTCACACACACACACACACACACACACTCGCACACACACACCCTCACACACACGCACACACACACACACATACACACACACACTCACACACACACACACACACACACACTCGCACACACACACACACTCACACACACACACACGCGTTAGACAGCAAAATGTAAGGAATATATCTTGGTTCTGTGCAAGACAAACGACTATTGTAGTTTTGCAACAAAAGTCACTTTAAATGGATTTTCTGTCAAGTTGTGCATTATAATGAATGTATGATTCTGAGGATGTGTTGTAATAAACATTCTGACTTTCTAATGCATTTGTATATAAAGTCTTGTTTTGTTCATTTTGGCCTGCAGGTAGACAACGTGTCACCATCATTAAACACTGAAAAACCCCTCAATACAGCAGCAGGCCGCGATTAACCCACTTCAGTTCCCATGCTCAGCCTCCTGCCACCTCTTACATGCTGTTATTAACGACTTTCATAACTCTCCTGACTGCCTTACAGACACACTGCGTTTTGAGATGTTTCTACAGAGTTAAGTCTTTAGAGTTTTGAGTGCTGCAGTTTGCATTCTCCAAACAGTTGGAACAGTATCTCTGCGGCTTGGCTTTGCTGTGGAAAGGGGAGAAGTGTGAATTAGCAATGCAAATCTCCCTCTCCTAAAATCTACAATCTTCCCCTGATTGTTTTCTTCATTTTAACTCTGAGCGCAGTATCAAATATAATCCATGTTGATGGATCCTTACTCCTCTCTTGTAGCGCTCGTCCACCCCGAATAATAATTGACACCGAGAAAGAAAAATGTCAACAAGCCAAATCCCGAGTCTAATTACAGTCCTCCACAAATTAGCCTGCGCCGAAGACGCCGTTATCTCATGCTGGCAATCTGCTGCACTGACTCTGCTTTCACAAGAAAAAGGAGCATAATTAATACATCAACACAACACATTCTACCAGCCTCTTCCATTTTAAAAAGCAGCAATGCTAGTCTGGGGGAGAAAAGTGTCGTTTTGATAAACACGCCACCGGTTTCTCTAGGGAAACACATGAAACAGCAACTTGGCTGCAGATTTGGATTATTACACTTATAAACAACACAATTACCCACATCTCCTCATGCAGCTCGAGCCTCACTTCCAGCAGTGACCGCAGCTCGTGTCCAGATTCCTAAACAAAATGAACTGTATTCACCCTCGTTATTGCAGACCTGCCGCACTGACCTCATCCTGCTTTACCAAAAACAACACTCATTCACCAAAAGTGTTCTTAAAACCCTCTCATGCAGTTTCCAACAAGATGACTCAAGATTTACCAATGTTTTCTTTTAGGTAAGGACAGGACCTATAAAGACGGAAGAGCTCTCTTAAGTGAGTGATTATTTCTCATTGTGAGCACAGCACACAGCGCACCACAACCACATGTGAGCTCTGCATTTAACCCACCCTGAAGGAGCAGTGGGCAGCTGATGTGCAGCACCCGGGGAGCGTCACAATTTTTTTAGAAAAGCTGCTACAAGATCAGGGATTATTCGCTCATAAAGCACCACAGTGGAATAAACTTCCTACTAGTGCTCAGAAACAATCTCTACTTTTAAGTCAAGGCGTAAGACTTATCTGTTTAGTCAGTCTTTTGGATATCACCGGGACTCTATGGAGTTGCCCCGAGCTGACACTGACCATCTCGACCCTACCAAGCTGACGCTGATCAACTGAACTCACCAGGACTCCCTGGAGATGTCCTGAGCTGACGCTTGACCATCTCAACCCTCCCGAGCTAAAGCTGACTGACTGAACCCACACCAGGATGGAGACATCATCATGAAACCAACTGGGATTTGGACCCTATGTGCCTCTACTGAATTAGCAGCACAATACTGAACTGATTTTAGCTTAATGTAGCTGAGAGGGTCCTGCAAGTGGCCCAGTAACAACCCGGGATTCGAAAACATCCCTCGGACTATTTTTGTATCTTTGCTTCTTTAAATAACTAACAATTCATTCTGAACTAATGCTTGCTGTGTATGAAATGTTCGTGCGCCCGGTCGCCCAGAGGAGGATGGGGTCCCTTCTGAGTCTGGTTCCTCTCAAGGTTTCTTGAGTTTTTCCTTGCCATTGTGCCTCAGGCTTGCTTGTTGGGGGGTTTAGGCCGGTTATATGTAAAGTACTTTGTGATAATGACTGTTGTTAAGAGCGCTATATAAGTAAATTTGAATTTGAATTATTCTTTCCTTAATTGAACTGAGTCAAATCATATCATAGCAGACTCAGTGATTCCAACAGATGTCATATTGTTATCAGTGAATCCGTATAATATTTTATTGTGATGAAACTTGTGATTTACACCTGTACCTCCAATCTCTATAAATGTTTTGCATGTGTTTAGATCTGTACATAATCAGTTGGACACTTGGACCTTTTGCAGAAAAGATGTCCAGTGGGCCTCAGATACATATACATATTAAATTGGCTTAAATAATTAAATGCAGTAGTTATTCATAGAAGTGTGTGTGTGTGTTAGAGTGTCTCTAGTTGGCTAACATCAATAGCTCTAATCCCCTGAGCTTGTGGAGAGCTTTTTTTGCTTTACACACACACTGCTGCAAGCTGAAAGCCTCATAAGCTAAATAACTCTCCATGTTCCAGTTTTTCATCAGTGTAAATCAGCACACATGACGCTATTAGACTGAGTAGAACAGGGGGGATCTGGTGACCAACGCTACATGCTGTACGTCTGTAGAACATTTAGTCTGAGCTTAAAGTCACAGAATGGCTGGAAAGTGTTGGGGAAGCTAATTTTAAACAATAAAAGCTACATGTTATTAACAGTGTGTAAGCTCCACTACAAGCTGCTGTTTTAATACAGCAGTTACTACACTACAAGCTACAGAGTAAACGTAACTAATTACGCCGTTTCATCCAGTAATACTCAGTATCTGTGCTGTAGGATATCCTTAAAGATCATTATTTTAAAAATGTGACCCGATCTGCCGTAACAAGTCGGAAGTCGGCGTTCTATTTATTTAGATACGGGCCGATTATGTTGAAAAACATCAAAAATATCAATTTTTCTTTTTTGGTTTTATATGAAATAAAAGGTCTTCAAAATTAATCTGGTCTCCAAAAAAGAAAAATCGTTATTTGATGGTAAAGGTCATGTGAAAATCTATATATTTTTTAACAAACCCACAATACAGTTTTATTGGGTAATTGGTAGTGTAACAGTTTCCAGTCCTGGAATGGTAAAGGTACCACTGAGGTACTCAAGGTACTGTCCCCAAACACTGCTCCTTCATGGATGGGTGAAATGCAGAGCTCACATGTGGTCGTGGTCACAATGACAATTACTCACTTAAATTCAATAAAATCAATGAATCTCAATAAACAATCATTTCAGCACCAAAGCTGTGTAAAAGTGCAGAGTTAAAAGTGACAGTTATTTATTTGCATTCACAAATCTGATGTCTTAAAGAAAAGCTAAAACCAAACATGATGCTTTAATTCCAAATGTGAGTCCGTCCCCAATCTCCAGAGTGTGACATTTGTTCCCAAAACATACACACACTCACACACACACACACAGCCTCCACCAGTCTTATCTTCCTCTATTGATCATTTCATTAATAGCTGGCGTCCTTATTAAACTCTTATCTCATGCAGCGTTTCTCATTTTCTCACCGTGTCCTTGTCGTCTCACCAGATCAGCCCAGCTCAGACCTTCACTCCGGACACAACGTCTAACACACTCCATCTAACACACACCCCAAAAAACCCTCAAAACCTCAGCAGGTGACTGTAAAACCCTCTCCCACCACGGCTCTTACTATCCACTCCTGCCAGCTGCACAGAATAAGAGATATCAAAAAATCATGCCTGTCTGATTGCTGTGTGAAAGTCTGATTCACAATTCACTATGTTCTCATGAAAACGCTGCTTCATCAACTAGACATCCTGCTTGTGTGGTTTTTAAAAGTCGGCAGCATGGATTTTTCACTTTTTTAAAAACCCAAAGCAACTGTTCATGTTGTTCAGAAATATACATGGTGTTTTAGTTTAAGTGAAGCAGAGCCGTGTTGGCTTTCCGTTGATTTCTGCTGATTTCTCATCAAAATTCACAATTCTGACTCCAACCCAAAGTTCACTCTAATCCAAAAGTCATGGTAATTAAAGTTTCCTCACTAAGCAAGCCTGCAGAAGGACACAAAGGATGAAAATGTGTGTGTGTGTGTGTGTGTGTGTTTTGTTCTGCATGGCTTCTCCTACCAAACTGCTGCATGGAGTTGAGCTGTAGGGGTGTGTGCGTGTGGACTTGATGGTGACTTGATGGTGACCTCGAGACACACACACAAATCTGTTTCTCTCTTTATTTCCCCGGCACTGTCTTTCATCTTCTCCCTCTGATGGCATTGTGCTGCTCTCCTCCGTCTGGAGTGTGTGATGAGGAGGAGGAGGAGTGAGGCGGAGTGAGGCGCTGGAGTGAATATTAAGTGAGGAGTGTGTGGTGGGAAAGTGAGTGCGGTGCACTGTAGAGATCTCAACAAACAGTGTTGTGGGCGAAGTGGAGAGATCATGGCTGCGTTCACATCACACACACACACACACACACACAGAGCTGATCCCATTACAGTGCAGAAGTGATGTGAATGTTAATAACGTCTCCTCACTCGTCAGTGACACACTGCAGACGTGAGATCTGTTGGAGGAACTGTGTGTGTTTCACATCCATGCATACACATACAAACACATACACACACACACACACATGCACTTTCGCGTGCACACAAAGCATACACACACACATGCACACCCACCGGTCTTCACATCTAAAAATGTTCTAACAAAGTCACACACTTAGGCAGCAAAAAATTGTTTGTGCATGCACACACGCTCAAACTCTCTCTCACACACACACACATGCGCAGACAAAATGTGAGTCAATCTGGGGTTTCATTCAATCAGTCCAACGTAAATGAACACAGAACCCAATTTCTGCTGCTGCAGCCACAACTAACGACAGGCCAGTAACCAGATTTGGGGTCGTACTGGTCAGCAAATCTAATCACATCACTCTATAAAAGGCCTGCGGTAGTGTGTGTGTGTGTGTGGCAGAGAACAAAGCCGTGCTCACGCAGATCTCCCAAGGTTTCATGTTAAATTTCTTATTTTCCACTAATGAAAAGAACGACATAAAAGAAAATTCTTCAGAGAAAAGCCTTGTCTCATGAAGGAAGTGGACGGTTTGATTAGAGCTGTAACCAACCTGATCACTCACTTATGTCACGTCTCACAGGAGCTTAAAGAACTGATAATAAAACATTCACATATACAGAAAAACCTCACTCATTTACTCCTTTGTCATCCTCAAAGCTGCACACGCACACACGGAATGAAATAATAAAATGTATTTTAAAGTTCTATCAGAATCCAATTTCGCAGTAATAGGAATTCTTCCACTCCATTTTCTGCACAAGCACAAGGTTGATTTTCTTCCCTACTGTGGAAAAAAACAATTACTGGTGTCCATCTAAAAGCTGGCTTCGACTGCTTTTATCACACGCTCACATTCGGTCGTACGGTTCTGACCCGTTACATGCTCATATTGCGGGCTGTGAGTTCTGACTTACATGCGGCTGAACATCCTGATTAAATCTGCTGTAAAGCAGCTGCTCTCTCTTTTACTGCTGAACCCAAACTACTGGGCTAGTCAATAACCAGATTTAGTAAATTGCATTAGCATTAGTTGAGGGTAAAGTCTGGCAGGAAGATTAGATTTTTAACAGCATCATGGGTAAATACAGATAATACAGCTACTGCCAGATTGTAATTAGCAACACTGAGCCAAAACGAGGGAATTAGTCAACAATGATTCATGTTCAACTAATTGTTAGAGTTTTCAGAGTTGCAATTTGTCATAGTGCTAGGCATGGCACAAGAAACATCCGCAGAGCATTTTAACAAGATGCATTTTAGAGAATAACTTATATATACGATGGCCAAAACCAAACTGAAAACGTCTTCTTAAACTCTAAACAAGCATAAAGCACACCAGACAGGATTAATACAACAGCTGCCGGGAAAGAAACAGACTAATGTAAAGTTAAAGTTAGCTTACACTGTCCAGGACTGTGACCCCTGAGTATCAGGAAGGGATGTTCTGCACCCATCGGCCAGTGCTACCATTCTTGGATCTAGGATTGTTCTGCTCCAAATTGCCTTGATATAGACGAATGGAACACAGCCATATGCCACATTAGAAACCATGGCTCTGCGCTCGCTTGTGTAGGAGTGGCCTGTTATTGGATAAGTCCTGCCAAAGTGAAGCGGGGGATGGAGTACGTCCTGTCTGTCCTGATGAGTGAGATTTCGGGCTGCTGGACAACTCTGGACGTTTTACTGAACATCACTTATCCTGATCAGAGCACTTCCAAATGCATTACGTTGCCTCTGTTATGTCTGGCGTCTTTAATGGTATCCCATGTTTAAAGATGTGCATTAAACTGGACGGCGCATGGTCTGGACGGGCAGAGCGAGCAACTTTTAAGATGCCATTAGCAGCGGGCACGGCCGTGTGGGAGCTCATTGGTATGAGACTGGTGCTGCCGCTGCTCCCATAATGCACCTTTTGGACAGTTAGTGAGGCGCTGGCAAACGTTTGTTTTTGCACTTTTGTATTTGTAATGGTTCAAGTTTTAAGGGTAAGATTCCAACCTGATCCCTGCAAACATCAGCGGCTTCTACTCTCCAACCTGCAGCTGCTAATCTGCTGTCACACAGCTCTATTTACACTCTTTCTTTCTTCATTCCTTCCTCTCTTTATGTCTTTTTTCTGCCTTTCATTTCCTCCTTCCAATTTTATTCCTTCATTAAACTTCCCTGCACAGAAACACATTACAACCCTCGATAGATTTTATTTTTCTGAAATGATGCTTCCGAGACATGGGTCCAGAGAAGCTGACCTCAATCCCACAGCTGAGGTTTGCTTTTTTCATTTATTTTACTGTATTTTGACAACACAGTAAACATTGTACTATTTTAAAGGAAGGTGGTAAATCTACAGCAATCTTGTGTCTTCAAGTGGTTTCTTTGCAAATACAGTAACATACTGTACATCTGAAGCATTCTGGGTGTCATGTTCACTCTCTTTTTACATCGTTCAGCATGATTGCTCTTCTGACCGCTGGACTGATTTAACTGGATTTCTTATTCTCTCTTGCTATGTGGAAAATCTTACTGTGTGGAGATCTAAGAGCCCAAGACAGCTCAAAGATCAATGATGTTTTAGTTGATTCTATTTTCTGATGACTGATATATGTCACGTTTAATAACATATAAAAAATCTCTCAGCAGTTGAGAATGATATAAATGATGTTATGATGTGTATGAGTTCTGATCAATGTGTTAATCTGAGATCATTGTTATTAGCACGTTGATGATCAATCATTAATCGATGTATTATAGATCGATGTATCGTTACACCCCTGATGTTCTGCAGTGCTGCTTCTGTAATGCCACATTTACTCAGTGATAAGTCTGAAATGAGCTGTAAGAGCCACACATCTCCCCATCTGACCTCCCCACTGGCTCTCTGAGGACCATCACAGAGTCTGAAATTGCTCCCCATTTACTGAGTAATAACACTTATTATATAAATCTGCCATCATGTTGTAATGCATGAAAACTCCACTAAACTCACTGCAATACTCCTACTGATGTCCTACTGATGTGCCCTATAAGGTAAAAAATAGACACACTGCACTGTGGAGCATTAATGGTGAGAAGGTCTCCTCTGAGATCCTGAAATGTTGACTTTTATTGCATAGACACAGCTCTAGGCAAGATGCAAGATTCAAGACCCTTGTCTTATACAAGTACAATTTGTGTCAGAATTACACTCCACATTAAGAAGTCTCTAGACAGCCCCGTGTCTGGTCTTGGTCAGTGTCTGATCAGCACCAGCATTTGGTCAACACCAAGGTTGTTGCACTGGAAATAACCTGGAGCCACGTCGTCTCGTCTCTCTATGTATCTGTACAGTATATAGCAGAGATGACAATAAAGTTGACTTTGACTTTGACTTTGACTTTGAGGTCTGAACAACACCAGTGTCTGACTAATACCAATGTCTGACGAACACCAAGGTCTGAACAACACTAATGTCTGATCAACACCAGCATCTGACCAACACCAATGAGTGATCAACACTAACTATGAAGCCCCTAAAGTTTGATAAAAGTGATTTTCACACAAGTTACTGTCATATGTGAACAAGTTTCTGGTTGTGGGAAAATGTCCTGTTTGAGCTTGAAGTTAATATCTTGTAGGAAAAGTTACTGTCTTGTGGGAATAAGTTATTATCTTGTGGGAATGTCATACATCTTGTCCCGATGTTGTGTATACACAAAATAATAACTTGTTCCCAAAGTTTCACAAGATAATTAACCTGAACACAAAAGATTCACCTTACTGGACTTTAGTAGCTCTGTAGAAATCAGATGTCATGACTGGTTTTATTGTCCTCATGAAAAATTAATATTGAGGTATTTTGTGGGTAAAATGCTGTATAGAACTACACTCAAGTTCCACTCGTACTTTTAAATTAACCCGTAGATAACCTGGGTAAACATTTACGGGGTTGCCCACATGCCTGCCTAAACAAATGTGTCTGGAGTTTCTCGAATAGTTCTCCTGATAGAGCTGATCTTGTTGTAATTGTAATTTTTTCTAATATCTATAATGAGGAGCTTTTTAAGCAGCGTGATTGTGATGCTCTGGCACGACTGCATCGCTCGTCATTACTCTCCTTAAATGCAGAAGACACATTTGGACGTCTCCGTGGCTGGGTTTTTGTACAGCAGGCACTATTTTGATGTGACTAACCGCCTCGCCAAATAATTCTGCAGAAAAGGTAAAAAGCTGCTGACAGGAGCTTATCCTGCATTAGACGTGTAAATAGGTTGGTGTTCCGCCGTCTCCTCCGGGTCGCCCACATTCCTCACGGCACTTTACCGCCGCACCACGAGCAGGAGAACATATAAAGAGATGTAATATTCTGGGTTTTATGCCATTTCTAATTTTCACCAGACTGTAATACGTCTTTAAGGAAATGTGCCGGCTGGATTTCAGGCCCCGCTGGTGATCATGCAGCAGATAAATATTAAAGGAAATGACTACAGCGCAGGAAACGTTAGCAAGCTAAATAAACAGCCTGGAGCGGGCAGCTTGACGGTTTGCTGTGTGACAGCAGTGAGGATAAAATTCAGTTCTAAAAGAGATGAACAATTACCAACATTTTGTGTTTTGCTTCAAAGATCCACACTATATTACTAAAATAGTGGGGCAGTTGGTAGTGTAACGGTTATGGCGTTGCTCTGTGATTAGAAGGTGGCCAGTTTGAATCTTGGATTGGTAAAGGTACTACTGAGGTACTCATGAGCAAGGTACCGTCTCCAGACACTGCTGCCCACTGCTCCTTCACGGATGGGTCAAATGCAGAACTCACATTTTGTACTGGAACACTGTGTGCTGTGCTGTGTTCACAATGACAAATAATCACTCCCTCATTAATTCAGTTAGGCTCAGGGTGCAAATTGCAGTCCATTACACTCCTGTGGTGTTTTAACACATTAACGAAATTGTAGCTGAAACTATTGTTTTAAGTTGAAGTAAATGAAATAATTATGTTAATATGACTAATTGATCAAATCATGTTGTACAGCAGTGCACCATCCTGCAGATTTAAACCATCAAAAGTCCAAAGTACAGTTTGAATTTTATTTCTTAACTGTCTGGGGTGCTGGTTTAAGGACGTCAAGTCCACAGAGTCTGCTGCATAGTTAAACACGCTACTGAGACTGTGAATGTGGTCCAAGTTGAAAAACGATCCACAGTTTTCCATGTGTGTTGAAATTCAGGTGCATCAATACTTAGTGAGAAGCGTCTGAGAGCACAAACGCCTCCAGGGGATGAAGATCTGGATGTGATGATGAGAGTATGCTGACGCTCTACGAGATAAAAAGACATTTTGCAAAAAGAATCTCATATGTACAGACCCTCAGTGAGATATCTACAAGATATTATAAAAATGTGAAAGATGAAAATCTCATCAATATTGACTCTTTACACAACACTTCCATCATTACAAACCCACAGCTTACACACCAACTGCTGGCAGCTTGTAAGACGGAACATGGATCACTGCAGGAAAAGAGAATCAACACGTCGCCGATATTACACACGTTTTTATGAACACAACCCATATTTTTGGGCGTCTCTGCAGGAAGCTGCATGTGATGTGAAACAAGAGTCATGCTTATTAAAAAGCTTACATAACGTTCTACTCTACATGTAATATTAATACAGGAGTGTGTTGGTGTTTATTTGTGTTTTGCTCTGCACTATTTTGTGACAGATGTGTGTGTGTGATGCGGTTGCTTAGCAGCATGTGTTCATAGCTAATGATTCAACATTTTGTCTCCATCCAGATCACAAACACATTTCCCCCAGCGATGTTCCCCCAACCGCACTGTCGGACTTCACCTCATGTATCAGATACGGCTCTTCCACAACAGGGCTGCTAATAAAGATTATTTTGGTGCTCGACTGATATTTTAGATGATGCTTTTCACCGCTGATTATTTATCTATTAGATCAGGGGTCCGCAACCTTCAGCAGCAAAAGACCCATTTTGACCCTTTTCCCACCCAATAAAATTCATGTGGAGCCACAAAACCTATTTCACCCCTAAAAATGTAGATTGCACGGCATATTTGGTGGCATAACAGTAGGGTGTTCGCCCCGTGATCAGAAGCTCGCAGGTTCAAATCCAGAGCGTTAAAGTTACTGTACCACTGAGGTACTCATGAGCAACGTACCGTCCCCAAGCACTGCTCCCTGGGCGCTGCCCTTGTTAGCTGCCCACTGCTCCTTCACGGATGGGTCAAATGCAGAGGTCACATTTGGGTGTGGTGTGTTCACAATGACAAATAATCACTCACTTTCACTTTCTAGTTATGCTTGTGTCTGTATAAATTAAGCATGTTGTTACATTTAAGAATTAATACCAGTGATGCATATTTACATTGACAAAGCATGTTAATATTACAAGATCACCCTGATCTCCAAAATAACAGGTATCTCACTGTGTAAAAATTACATCAAAATAAAATATAACAGCCATTATTTATTTACATTATTTTTTTAAAGCTACAGGGATCCACGCACTGAGCCATGGCAGAGGGATGAACGAGTCGCAGGAGGTTGTAGAGCCGCAGGATGCAGAACCCTGGATTAGATTTACATTCTCATTGTGGACTTCAGGTTTGAACGTGATTTGTGAATTTACATTTACAATTTTCTAAACTGCTTTTTGGATTTCATTCTTTGAACCTGCCTCCTTTGGATTTTTGGAAGTGAGTGATGCTCGTTATGAACACAGCACAGCACACAGTGCACCATGACCAGAGATGACCCACACATGAAGGAGCAGTGGGCAGCTATTTGGCCGTGCATGGGGACAATACCTTGCTAATGAGTACCTGACTGATACCTTTACCGGTCGAGGACTTGAACTGGCAATGCTCCGATCATGGGGTTAACTTCCTAAGTGTTACACTACCAACTGCCCCAAACCGGCATCATGTGTGGAAGACTCTGACTTAATAAGGTCCAAATGATTGAAAGATTTTGACTAATTATAATACAACAAAAGAATCCATTAGACATGTAGATAAAAAGTAAAATCACACGGTTCGAGACTTTAACCACTGATCACGGGGTCAACTCACTAACCGCTTCACAACTGTCCCAAATTTCATCGTAGACTTCTGTTTCTGTTCCAGTTTTTTGGGACTTACACTTGCACTTTTTGGACTTTAGTTTTTTTATCCTTTTTTGGAGTTTTATTTTCCTTTATTTTTGGAACCTGTTTCATGAGGATTTTTTAGTGTTTATCTTTAGCCTGTGATTGTGTGTGTGTGTGTGTGTGATATTTAGTTTATTCTTCACTCCCACACCTGTGTCCTCTGTTCCGAGAGATCCGATAACGAGAGCGAGGCCCAGTCGTTTGTTGAGAGTGGGAAGTGGAGGTCTGGGTGAGTTGCAGTGAGGGTGGAAACTGCTTTAAGCAATCAGTCAGCTCGAGCCCCGAGACACAGAGCTTTTTACTAAACTCAATCAACCCCGAGCCCCTTCCACAGGGCCGGTAAGGTTCCCCCCCAAATTCCTCACTTGGCATCTGCTAAATATGTATGTATGCAAATGGCCTCATTGTGGTTACGGCGTGATGCGACTGAAGAGCCGCTAACAACCGTGACATCGTTGAACATGCAAACTCATGCCTCTAATTAGACTCGTCCACCTGGGACCCTCGTTACCCACACACAGCCACGAGCACAGGTAAGAACCTCAGGTGGCGCTCTAACACATGCCTCCTTTATGGCATTGGACATGATAAGTTTCTCGTTTTTAAAAACTTATTTGCCTGTAATATTTATTATGTGATATTTATCATCTCATTTTCCCTTTTTTAAATTGTTAAAAGGTCTGTAATGTCGTAGCTTACGTTTGGCAGTCGGTATTTAGATTTTTAATTTTAAAGTCAGCGAGTCTCAAATAAAATGCTTCATATTGTCATGGTGCGGTGGGAGGAAGGAGGTGAGGACACTGGGTGTAGGCAGAACATAGTTTATTGAAGGGGGACAGGTAGAGTGAACACGATGGGGAAGAAACAGGAGAACTAAGGCAGTCAAAAACAGACGCAAAAATCAGGGCAAAAAGGCACAGGGAAAAAACAGGAACAAAGTACAACTGAAAGATGGGGCTCATGCTCCCAATACGGTGAACAGAAGAACCCTACGCAGAATCCTGACGCTCTAAGACCCACGAAGCAAAACAAACAATCCAGACACACTGCAGCCTGATCGGACGGGGGTTTACTGAGAGACACGAGTCTGGGGAGAAACACAAGAAAGGGAGGTGAACGACATGAGTGAAATCCAAACAAAACAAGGTCCAACAAATCCACTGGCCAAAAATGAGACGAGAACAAAAGTATCAAAAGAAAGACGGGGCTCGTGCTCCCAGCTTTATGATACGCTGACCAGAGGACTCCTCCGTGGGGAAACATAGAGCAACTTCCTGATGACCCACGAGGCTAAACAAACGTGATTCAGGCACTGGAGAAACTCGGCAGCATGACCGGATAGGGGGTTTTACTGGGAGACACGAGCCTAGGGAAAAACACAAAAAACAAGGGTGAGGGATAAACACTGACACAGAGCAAAAACAGAACGTAACGAAATCACAAACCACACGTAATAATGAAGGCGACAAACTCGGGGAGACGCGGGTCAAACTGGATTAAATAAGGCCACACAACTGAACAAACGAGCACCTGCACCAATCCCAAACTGAAGGCAAACGAGACACAGGTGAAAGTAATAATAAGCATGGGGGTGTTCTAAACAGACACTGACCTACTAGGTAGGGAGCACGCAGTGCATACAACACATACAGAAGTGGGGTGCGCTCTAAACAGAGAGTGAACTACTCACGAGGGCACGAAGTGAAGACAGCGAGAACCCAGAAGTGGGGAGCAAGCTAACGGGGAAAGCTAAGGCTAACCGAGGACACACAGGGTGGACTAGACACAACAGGAATAACACCGAAAGTGAACCCAGAGAACAAGACAAACAGAGAACAAGCACTTCGAGGGGGCACTGTCCGGCCAAAGTCCAGAGGAGCCGTGACACATACTGTATATTATTATTATAATACTATATTATTAGTTTTAAAATAGTTTTACTTTTTAATTGAGTCTGACGTCTAATAATTTCAGCTTGTTAAAATTTCTTATTTATTTTGTTGTTTTATTGCTTATTCACCAAATGCTTATCCTTTTGTCTTGTAATTGCTTATCTCTTTCCTGATTTTATTCTCAATGTAAATCACTGCAATTTTTTTGTATAATAATCTTTTTTCTATAATAATATGCATAAAAATAAATGTTGATGATGATGACAATGATTTATTATTATTATTATTATTATTATTATTATTGTACATTTAACCCATTGCATCAATTCTCCATTAAAGCTTGTAATGCTGTAGCTTATGTTTGAGTGGCTGCATTTAGATTCTAACAGAATATTTATTTCAAAACATTCTATAACAAGTGAGTGAGTCTCAAATCAAATGTATAAGTGACCTCTTCAACATGTTCCTCTTTCTGACAACTGAAGAATTCTGTGAGTGTTTGTTTAATTTAATTTAATATCAAAAATTATCTTGCGTGTTTTGGTTTGAGCCTCACGTCTGTGCTGGTTCTGCTGATGAACAGGATGAAGGCTCAGTTTCAGTTTAATTTCCACTGGAACCAGAACTTAAACATCTTCACACCACTTTCATTATAGAGAGATGTCTTCATTTACATAGTTTAATAACTAGAATCACACACTGTGCTGCTTCAGAGTCCATTTCAACATTCTCTGCACCAAACTCTTCCATTTCACAGATAATATCCAAATTATGCTCATTAGATGGCTTAGAGTCCGGTTCGCTCTAGATGTTTCTCAGAATATGAAGCTGTGCTGGTTCATGTAAAATTTTAATTTTCATTTTGTCTGCTTTAGTAAATGTAGTGACAAAAGTAACTGGGCAATATCAAGTCAATATCACAATTAATTGAACACTTTACATAAATAGACTATGATTAATGAATAATCAATGTTTTAATTTCATTTTTAAGTTGTGCTTTGCCCTCATATGTCACTGACAAGATTTAAAGTGTAGACAATTATTTAAAAAGTTATCTAAATAATCCAATAATAAGTCTCAATTGTTGGTTTTGATACATTTCTGATTATCTGAAGTCATTTTACATAGACATCTAATAATCATTTGTGACCTGATCTGCCGTAATGAGTCGGAAGTCGGCGTTCTATTTATTTACATACGGGCAGATTATGTTGACAGACATCAAAAATATTGTTTTTTTCTTTTTTGGTCTTATATCAAAGTCAAAGTCAAAGTCAAAGTCAACTTTATTGTCATCTCTGCTATATACTGTACAGATACATAGAGAGACGAGACGACGTGGCTCCAGGTTATTTCCAGTGCAAACAAACAAAGAACAGTAGAACAGAGAATAAATAGGCAGTGGCACGACTAGGCACATGGAATAAACAATAAATAAGTAAAAATACTAAAATATACATTAAACAATATACATTTTAAACCAGACAATATACAATATACAATATACATTTTAGACTAGACAGGGAAGACAGACATAGAGCTAAACATGTTTGTCAAGTCAGGATGCAGTATTCTTAACAGGTTGAAATTGACATTTACACTGAGTGTGCAAGAGGTAGAGTTATAATAGACAGATACTATATCCGGACTATTTCCAAGTACAATGTTCAGTATATGTGCAAACATTCGTAAAGCAGCATATAATGTTTGTGCAAAAGTGGCAGCAGTGCAGTGTCATACCAGTAGTTATTGTGCATCAAAGTGACGGTGGTGTGTAAAGTAAGGTGCAGTAAAGTGCAGTGGTGCAACAGAAACAGTTTCTTCACAGTCCAGGTGTGTGTGTGGGGGGAAGTGTGATGGCAGGGAGTGAGTTCAAAAGTCTGATGGCTTGTGGGAAGAAGCTATCACGCATCCTGGAGGATCGAGACCTGATGCTGCGAAAGCGTCTGCCAGATGGAAGGAGTGTGAACAGTCTGTGTGAAGGGTGTGAGGGGTCGAGCACGATGCAGGAGGCCTTTCTGATGCAGCGCTTGTAGAAGATGTCCTGCAGCGGCGGAAGAGACGCTCCGATGATGTTGCCAGCTGTTTTGACCACCCTTTGAAGCCGCCTGATATCGGCAACAGCACTGTTACCGAACCAGGCAGAGATGCAGCTGGTCAGGACGCTCTCTATGGTGCCCCTGCAGAATGCGGTGAGGGTGGGAGGGGGCAGGTTGGCTCGCTTCAGCCGTCTCAGGAAGTGGAGACGCTGCTGGGCCTTTTTGGTGATGGAGGTGGTGTTGGTGGTCCAGGTGAGATCGTCTGAGATGTGAACTCCCAGGAACTTGGTGTTTTTTACAGTCTCAACCGTGGAGCCATGGATGCTGAGTGGTGTGTGGGTGGAGCGAGTATATGAAAGAAAAGGTCTTCAAAATTAATCTGGTCTCCAAAAAAAATCGATATTTTTGTGATGTTTTTCAACATAATCGGCCCATATCTAAATACATAGAACGCCGACTTGGGCTCATTACGGCAGATCAGGTCACATTTGAAATTGATTGCTTTCATATAAAATTTTCTATGAATACATCAGGGGTTTGCTAAGTGCTAACGGCCCGTTCCATCCACACTTTCAATCACAATGAAAATCTATTTGCCTGCAAATTGTGAGAGACGTTGTGCTTATTAAACTATGAGAGATTGTGAGGTATAAAGGCCAAGGCGCTACACGAGACCTGCTGGAGTAAAACACAATAACAACCGATCACAGCACAAATGTTTAAGCTGCAGGCTCAAGATGAAAGCAGCTGCTTTAAGAAAAGCCCTCTGCACAATCACTAATGCATGATGCTCAGTAATGAATAAAAAATGAAATTAACCATGAGCCCAATGCAGCTCGCAGCAGTGAGTCACAAAGGCCTTAGAGAAAGAGAGAGAATCTCTGAGACACAGCTCACAGCATAGTTTTTGTTTCAAACACAACGTTCCATCATCAAACGTCATTCACATGATGTTTTAGAGAAATCTGACTTTTGGTAATAAAACCAAAAGAGAGGAAGAGAGAGCTACAGAGGAAAGGTGATGGCAAGAGAACAAGAGGATGAAAGATGAAGAAAGAGTTATAGGGAGTAAGTCAAGTCAAAGTAAACTTTATTATTGTCTCTGCTATATATACGCACATAAAGAGACAAGACTCCAGTTCCTACTGCGTACAAAAGCAACAGAATATATATATGTACTATAAAATATAAACTGTAAATTAGAGGTAGTAAATCTGCAATTTTAGTTACATGAAGTATTCAATGATATGTGCAAATATTGCAGCAGCAGCCACGTGGAGAAAAGCTATAATTACAATACTGAAATGTGCTGGAATGTGCATAAGATCTGCAGCAGTTCAATATGAATATTATGATCAGACAATCTATTAAAAAATAAAGAGTCTCTCTATAAAGTCTAAACTAGGAGTAGAAACTGAAAATGCAACTTTTGCTTTTTTAATTATCTTGGTGTGGTAACACTAACACGTAAAGATAGAGTAGATTCAAGATTCAAGATTCTCTATTTGTCACGTGCAAATTATACAGGTCCAACAAGCAGTGAAATGTATCCTGATCCGCTCTCTTAACTGTGCAATTACACAAATTAGAAAAATAACAAAAGAGATACAAATACAAACTTAAATAAGGAGGTCAGGGAATAAGACAAAAAAGAAAACTATATCTTATATACAATAAGGTACATAAAGTTACATAAAGTTACATATGTGCATGGAGTGCAATTGTAGTTTAAGACTCAAGCTGGGTACAGGTGTATGTGCATGTATATACTAAATAAAACGTGTATTGACGTTAGGTTATCCTAAGTTTACAAAATTATTCTAAGACAGATGACAGGTGCAATGAGATGTTGTTAAAGTGCCGAGTGCAACTGCAGCATTGTACGTAGTAGACAGAGTGGAAGCATGTGATATTTGGACAGTAAAATGTGGCAGACAGCATAAGTGATCATAACAATATGAGGTGTGTATTAGCAGTACGTAACAGCAGAATTGAGACTTAGAAAGGCATGTCCTGGTTTAGAAGACGGATGGCCTGAGGATAGAAACCTCCTGAGTCTCTCTGTTTTGGCCATGATGGTGCGGAACCTTCTGCCTGATTGCAGAAGATGAAATAGATATATTTATTAGAATTATATTTATTACATTATTGTGTTTAATACATTGAGCAGCAAAGTGCTTTAATGACTGGAATCACACACTGCTGTGTTTTAGAGCGATTTGATTTGCTCTGTACCAAAGTGTTCTATTTCACAGATCAAAATGATGAGGGTTATATGGGCGTCGAGCTGAGCTCCCTCTGGGCGATGCTTCACTTGAAATGTACATGGTTGTGCAGTCTGCTTTAGTGAATGTGCTTATTACACATAACACAAACCCCATCACACGCAGCACATTAACCTGCTCATGCATACACGGTTATTCCCCGAGCAGACGTTCTGACCCGAGCCACATGGAAGACGTTGAGACATCGCTTGTTTGAGTGGACGTGATGCGTGAAGGGGTTAAAAACCACTGCTGGAGCTTCCATTTAATCTGATTTATCAACCAAGAAGCCGATACTGCTTGGTTTTTCTGAGACACGCTTGCTGGTTTACATGTAGCTTTTTTGGTCCTCTTTAAATTCCACTTGCATCTCAGGGCACTCATGGTCATGGGCACAGCTGGCACTGAGTCCTCCGTCCTCCAGCGCTGTAGTCATGACTGCTGCTGATTCGGGAGACTCCTCTATGGGGTTGAGATTTGAAGCGATTAGGACTTGTTGTCGTTACACTCATTATCATGCTAATTGTGTTGGTGTCTAATTGGCTGGATGAAGATGATCAAGACTCAACCATGTGAGTCACCGGTGAACATCTCACCGTCTAATTAGACCAAAATACTTATTTCTTTCAGAGGTGGTTAGAGTCGGACCCACAAATGGTCACTACACCTCCATCGACACATTCACTTACTCTACAGTCTCCTCCTCTCTCTCTCCTCCACCTTAAGAAGTGAACTATGCTGAACTAACCTGAACTATGCTGGTATTTATCAGTGATGCCGTGCTACTGGAGGGGGAAGAAGAGATAAAAGAGGAGGGTGATGGTTTTATCATTTTTGCCATGGTGCTAGAGGAGGAAGAGGAGAGGGAGGAGGAGGAGGAGGAGGAAGAGGTGGAGAGAGAGAGAGGGAGGAGGAGGAAGAGGAGGAGGATGAAGAGGAGGTGGAGTGAGAGAAGCAGGAGGAGCAGGAGGATGAGGGTGTTGGTTTTATCAGTGATGCCGCGGTGCTGGAGGAGGAGGAGGAGGAGAGTGTTGGTTTTATGAGTGGTGCTGGAGGAGGCGTGTGATTAATGTTGGGGTGGAATAGAGACCGGCTGGTTTCACTCGCTCCGTGCTGATTTACACCTGCATCTAAATCATGTGGAGCTGGAGTCGGAGCTGGAGCTGGACACCTACATCACCTACAACCCCCATCACACCTCCTCCACCACCACGTCTGTTCCTAAACGAGGAGGGCGGCTTCCTGACCACTACTGCTTCATACACGGCATTACGTACGTGAAACATCTCATAATCTTCCCCAGAGTTACTGCAGATATCACACATCCCTCCTCCTCTACATCACCGTGGAAACGCTTCTCTCATGTTTATGACGCAGACCGCTGCTGGATTGTAGTAGCTTTTCTCTTAAACACTTTTGTCTCTGGTGTACTTACAGCTGACGTGAGACTTTATAGCTTATGCTCTCTCACACACACACACTTACACACACTATCACACACACTGGGCTAAAGATTCATTTACCCAAAGCCTCAATCAATGGTGTGAAGACGACGTGCATTAATCAGTGGCCTCGCTGACCGTTGGGGAAAATCCAAAAGGTCATTCAGTAACGAGCGAGTAAGAAGCTTCTAAACCATTAACACACTGAAGCTATTGATCAGACAAAAGCAACACCGTCAACCAATTAGAACTCTCCTTAATCTCTGTGTTTGTGCGTTCATAAGTCTGTTGTTATTTTAGCAGAGGTGTGAATCCAAAACGTCAGCTCTGTAGCTATGCAACTGTGGCAAACACTGAAGGATTTGCAGAACTCTTTCACTTGTTGCCAGAATTATCAGAATTTAATTTCACAAAGCAAACGAGTAGCTACATTATCATGTGAAATGACAACGGGCCTCATTTGTTCTTAAAACACAGTTTTCACCAGGATTCTGACCTATACCCACATTCTCGTATTGCTTGTTAGTGCAACACATTGGCTCATTAACTTTCATCAGTTCTACAGTTGGATAATAATAAGAGTCAAAGTCAATTTTACCGTCGCAGCTATATTCACTTTTACAGAGAGATGAGACGATGAGGTTCCGGTTTCTACAGAGTACAAAGAAGACACACAGAATATACACATATATAAATAAACTATACAACATCAACTCTAAACTAGAGTAGACAATTAGAAAAATTTTAGTTATGTGAGGTATTCAATTTTATGTGCAAATACTGCAGCTGCAAGCAAATGAAGAAAAACTACACTTACAATACTGGAATGTATGTTTGTGTTTGAAATGTGCATAAGATCTGCAGCAGTTTACTATGAATACACATATAATAATCATTTAAATAAACATCCCTAAAACAGTAAAACATAAATGAATACAGGTGTAGCAGAGATGAGTTTGTACATGTAGCAGCACGGGGATGTGTCAAGTGCAGAAATTACTATTTAAATGTATACACTTTTTTAAGAACACTTTTTAGAAAACTTGGTGAATGTTGGTCCCCACCTTGCGCCCGTAGTTCCTGGAATAGGCTCCGGGTCCCGTGACCCCGATAGGGACTAAGCGGTTTGGAGAATGAATGAATGAATGAAGATCATTTTTGTTGAAGTTGGTCATAAGCTGACATTTTACTGTTCACTGTTGTATCGTTAATTTGAAAAGATTGTGATAATTGTAATTTCACCAGGTATTGTAGTTACGGTTTTAAATGTTGTGCAAAGCCCTCTTTCAGATGCACAGTGTACTTTAGCTCCGGTCTGCTGTTTTAAAAGGTGTTTTTGTGGAGTTACTGTCTAAAGTCTATATTCATGGATTTAACACTGGTCTTATGCTGGTCGATGAATTCTTATTAAATAGAAGAGCATTTTTAATGGAAAACTCTCAGCTTCTCGGCTCTAATGGAGTCACACTGATCTGTAACGCTATATTTCCAGTCCATAATGTTTTCTCTCCAAGCAGTTCTGTAAGGAGCGCTTTTTGTTCAGCAAGCACATGATTGTCCTGCCTTTTGACCACCTCCATTTTATTCTTAATAGTGAAGTGGAGCTTTTTACACAGTAGGACCTACTGTGCTATTGAGCGGAGGAAGTGGACGCTGCAGGAAAGCGGGCCAATAAATGGACATTCCTGTCAATCAGGCAGTCAGGGTGGATGACCAGTAAATGTTGGAAACGTGACGCCAACCCAAATAGAACGCAGTGTGCTGAATCTGTAGTGTGAACAGGTGGAGCGACTGCAGGCTGTAGTGATGAAGTTCAGCTCACTCTGATGTGGTTTGTGCAGCACAGCGTTTTCATCACACACCTCCTGTGTACAAGGAAGTGAATTTGCTGACGTATGGCTCAACATTTTGCAGGAAGTGAAAACAAAAATTGTGGAAAAGTTGCCGTAATTGGTCAAAATTGCACGGTAGTAATGAATCTGCGGGGACTGGCTGAATTTGTGTTAATAGTTGAGATCACAACATTGTGAAATCCTGGAGGATCTGGTCAATGTAATTAAATTAAATTTAAAATGTAATTTTTTCAGTAACTGTTGTTATTACTAATATGTGCAATGTTACAGAAAATATAATGCTATTATTTTTCTCTCTTTACAAATATGGAGATTTTAAATGAATACAGCAGATAGTTATTATTACTGTTATTAGATGCTAGTCTGGAACTAGAAAAACATTAGATTGCTGACGTCCATCTCTTTCAACTTCCTTTGAATAATATATTTTTAAAAAAATACACACACACACACACAGATATAATATATCATAAAAGCTGAACTGTGGTTTCACAGCAAAGCACAAAGACTCAAGTGGTGTGGCGTTTCCTGTAGACAGTCTGGAGTGGGCAACAGGTCATACACAACCTCACTAACACACAGATCTGAACTGACAGCCACAATCAGGGTCAGAAATAGGGGGAAAATGAGACGGAACACCAGGAGAGCAGACGTTAATGCAAATGCACACTTTGAGATAAAAGAGAAAATAAATCAGGATCACGGTCAAGAAATCCTTCCAAACCCGCTCAGTCTGCAGGAGCTTCTCTAGAGATTCAGGCAAACCAGAGGGCTTTACACACAAAGTAAAAGTGACTCGTCTTCACTCTTCATCTGGAACTTGATCTGGAAAATAGACAAACTGTGGGATTTCTGAGAGCTGAAAAACGTAGAACGGGATAAATGGGTGTAAAGAGTAAAAAGAATAAACAATAATAGCTGTTTAAAGATGTTTCTGCTGATTATACTTTGTAAAGATAAATATGAAGCAGAAAGGAGGGATGGAAAAGGGGGAAGGAGGAGAAAAGAATGAATGCTGTAAAAATGCTGAGAAAATGGTAAAATAAGACTAAAAGTATGTAATAAATGTATAATAAAATATACAATACATCTATTTTTATATTTTAATTTTTCTTAGTGATGATCATGACACATTTTACTGTATAACACATTTTACTTTATTGTATAACTTATACAACATATGTGACAAATAAAAAATCTTGAATCTTGAGAAGGAGCGCATTTTAAATAAACATTATAACAAGCTGTTAACAGTTTTCTGGTTTGAATGGAAGTGTGGTCTGTGTTCTGCGTGGTCAGTGGTCTGGTTTGAGTGGACGGCAGGTGAGATGCAGGTGAGCTGAGAGTTCAGGTTGTGTTAATAAGCAACAGGTAGAAAGTTGTGATCGCCAGCTGTGGGCTTGT
>JAVGVS010000147.1:592500-650000 GCA_032718565.1 Distichodus sexfasciatus | reverse complement strand
TTCAGTTCCCACTGAGGTACTCATGAGCAAGGTACCATCCCCAAGCACTGCTCCCCAGGCACGGCTCCTTCATAGAGCTCACATGTGGTTGTGGTGCACCGTGTGCTGTGCTGTGTTCACAATGACAAATAATCATTCCCTTTGGGATTGGGTCACATTTCATTTTGGAGTTGACTCCGTCCCGAGCTGAATGAAGTTCCGAACTCCTGACACCGAACATCATTAATTCATTAATTAATTCATTACTCAAACTGCCTAATCTCAACTGGGGTTGCAGGGGGTTCGGAGCCTATCCCAGGAACTACTGGCACTGAACATCAACAGAGGGTAAAAGGGCAGGGCGGGACGGGGTTGGACAGCTGATCGGACGCTAATGTGAGGCCACAAAGCCACCACTAACCACATTAGATAAATCAGATTCCAGTCGTCTTGTTTCTGCACATTCATTCATCGCGCTCACATGGAAGCGCGGTGAAGACGAATGGCGTTGGCCAAAAGGGTCTGTATTAGCAATTAGCCTTTAATTGGACATTAGAAGAGAGCGGGGGAAATCATTGGCTATTTCCGTCTCTAAAACTGTGTAATTTAAAGCTCTCAGCAGAATTCTAATTAGGACATAAAACATACTCAATCTTCCCTCTAATCAGTCAATTAGTCTGTGTCAGAGTCCAAAAAACACACACACAACACAACGCGGCTCATATATACACAATACTTTATCAAAGCAGCACATAAAAAACACATTTCCCCTGTTTTCCTTTCCTTTTTTTCGTTCAGGGATTTTAGTTTGCGATTTTTAAACATTTTTTTAAATGAAAGTGACTGAGGGCAGGGAGAGATTATGAAAGAACATGAGCAACATCACAACATCACATTTGATTTCATCATTATTACTAATCACACTCTTGAAAAATATTTTGCATTTATAAATCCTTGTTGTCATTGTAATACAGATTTGAACATAAGGAACTCAGTAGGGAGCGTCTTCATCATGGGGAGTGTGTGACCTTCACTGATATGTCTTTGTGTCATTTTGGGCTGGCATCACGTCACATGTTGTAATATCACATGAATTATTTCCCACCTGCAGGTCAAAACGGTGTTATTACAGTGTAACTAGCATCAGAGTAGTGTTGGCCTGCTCATATTAGAACACAGCTCCACTTCTAAAATAGATCTGTCTAAAGTCAGTTATTGCATGTTCCTGTGCAGTGCTGGTGAGAAATAATCACATCATATTACAGCACAGCTGTTATATCACACGCCACATGTCTGACGAAGGTGACGCTGGATCGTCAATAGCACTGACCTGCAGGACCTTGGTGTTCACACAGCTGCTACTTTAATAACACTAACACCACAGCATTCACAATCTCACCTCACAACCCTAAACCTTTAACACTTAATATGTAAGTGGAGCTCTGACCGGTCACTACTGCCTCAACGTGCCGTTCTACTGGTGCGACAGAGGAGACAGAGTCAGAAATATAGACCTTCCAACGCAATCCCACTTTTAATCAGATAAGCTCTAGTACACTCCCATTTCTTTAGCAGGTTGCCATTCCCCAGCTGGTCCCTTCTGGACTGTAGCGCTCCAGTTGTGGTTGGGGCTGGACATGAGGGAGGCTGCATTTGTCCCGACCTCCCAACAAAAGAGCTGCAGAAAGAGCCAAAGGGTCCAGCGTTGCCCCAAAACACTCTGTGTTCACAAGTGGTCCTTCATTTTCCATGTGTCACGTGTGCTCACAGGCGGTGAGTTCAGGGAGCGGTGCCCGTTCCGGTGGTCCGAGCGTGGCCGGGGCAGAGGCGGCCCGTCCAGGGGTCTCTGAGTTTTTCTGCAGCTGGACGGCAAAGGTGTTTGGGACGCTCTGCAGCTGTCGGCGGTACTGCACGAAGCTGCAGATCTTAAGCAGGATGGCCAGCACATTCTTGCCCATCAGGATGCCCGACACCCTGTTGTCCCTGTAGAGCAGCATGTTGCCGCCCCGGATGAAGAGCGTGACCACGTTGATGGTGACCAGGCTGAGGATGGGGTAGAGCATCATCTTGTGGGGACTAATGTTGATGCCCTGCATGCTGATCTCACTCAGCGACACGCATGGCAGCACCAGCAGCAGGATGTAGCAGTAGAAGAACATCAGCCCCTCAGCCCACAGTGGCAAGCCCTTCTTCTGCGGCTCCCACAGGTTGGCCTGGATGTCCAGCACGTCCAGCAGGTCCACCACCACCCAGAAGAGCCGGTTGCGTATCTCCTCCTTCTTCTTGAAGGCTCGCACATACTCCATGTGGTCAATGGCAACGAGAATGACAAATAGCACAGGGATGCAGATGGACAGCAGCAGGGTAAGGGCTTTCCTAGCCAAGGCATCCAGGCTCTTGCGGTCAGCCTTGTAGTTCTGGTACACAAAGTACACCTTGATCTCCAAGACGAAGATGTAGAGGAACCAGAGGATCATGGCATAGCCCCTCTTTGCTGTCCTCACCTCAGCCCCCACCCACACTGCCACGTAGCGCAGCACGATCAGGAAGCACAGGTCACCCACGGTCACCATGATGCAGATGCCCACCTTGCGAGGCCCATGGTTCTGCTCCACCAGGTAGGCGTCCATCAGCGCCATGCTGCTCATAATGATGATGGTGGACAGGCACACGTGAGGCTTGTTGGTAGGAGGGGGCGGGACCATCCTGGAGACTTTCCGGGACCCCTTCCCCTGTCTTTTGATTGGATGGTTTGGGGGAAGCTCCTCTGGAAGGGTGAGTTGTGATTGGAGGAGTCTATGCGACAGTGCCTTCCTGTGGCATGGTGGCACTAACTGGGCACGATCAGATCACGACCGAGTCTGGATTTCTGGCCGTCCTGTGACATCTAGGTTAGAGGAGAAATCTGAATTAATGCCAGGAGACACGGCTGAGCCAAAATAAGGCAGATTTATATGCATGATCCCCAAAAAGCACAGAGGCTGAGATTTAAGTGTGTCTCAGAATCAGATTTGCCGAGTGGGTTACAAAATGTGCTTCTGTCATTAGTGACTCTTTAGTACTCCAGATGGTATAAATACAAATAAATACAATTTTCAACAATCAGCAGCACAGATTTAGTAAAGGTCATTCTTGTCTTAAACAGTGGACAGCAAGAAATGTACAAATAAGTAACACTCTACTGTATTGTATGTATAGTTTCGTTGTATATTGTCCACTGTTTAGTGCACACTGCGTTTTGTATTTTAAGGTGTTTTATAGTATCCTGTCTATTTATTATATCTATTTATCTAGAGACATTAACAAGCAAACCTCTTACATGTTTTTAAACAATTTGGCAAATTCTGTTTGTGATTCTGATGAAGCAGATAAATAATTAGTCATATCCACTTACTTTCCCCACGCTCGTTTCATTTTTTTTCTTCCGGACCATCCTCCGTCAGCCGGCATCTCGAGACCCAAAAACTGAGCAGCAAATCCACTAGAGAAGAAGAGGAGGAAGAGGAGGAGGAGAGCGAACTCACAGCATCCCGTCTCAGAGTTCCCACATTAAATCCACCAGTCATGAAGGAAAAAGAAAGGAATCTCCCAAAAATCCCAGAGTTAATCCACTTAAGTTTGGACAACTCTCACCCGGGTGCTCACAAGCCGCTTCTTGTCGTTAACACCAAGAAAACAGGGACGTCTTTCCCTTTCCCTCTCCCTCTCCCTCTCCCTCTCCCTCTCTCTCTCTCTCTCTCTCTCTCTCTGTGCCAGAAATATCTGGCTATGGATAAAAAGCAGCTGCATATAAACAGATAAATTCACTGCAGTCGAAGGAAAGTAAACTCAAATAAAGAAAAGACATTCCTTGCTGTTGAGTTACTCTTTTGGGAAACAGGAAAAGAAAAATATTTTTGTATGATATGCGGCATCTGCATGAAGAGTGTCTATGTGTGTGTTGGAATGCTGGAGGTTCTAGCGGATGCAGACGCAGGTGTCTGTGTGTTTTCGGTCCCTCAGCTCCGCCGGGAAATCTCTCCGTCTCCCTCTCCGTCTCTCCTCCTGGCCGTGCATCGCCGTGGTAACGCTGTCTTCTTCGCCTCCCCTTCCTCCAGCTCCGAGCTCAGGACCGCTGCATCAGGACCGCACACACGCTGGGAACCAGTCCCTGTGTGTGTGTGTGTGTGTGTGTAAGTGTGTGTGAAAGAGAGAGGTGGAAGAGAGAAGCGGTGTGTGACTATTAGACTGCGTATGTGTGTGTGTGCGTGTGTGTGTGTAGGCGTGTGTGTGTGTGTGCGTGTGTGTAGGCGTGTGTGTGTGTGTGTTAGCAAGAGAGAGAGAGAGAGAAACTCTGTGTGTGTGTGTGTGTGTGTGAAATGGACAAAGACAACCAACGTGTATAATTGTTAGAGTGCGTGAGCAGGAGAGAGAGAGAGTGTGAGAGGGAACAGGAGTGTATGTGAGTGTGTTTTTGAGTGTGTTTTTGAGTGTGTTTGCGTGTGGATGTGTGTGTGTGTGTGTGTGTGGTTCTTTCTTCCTCTTCCATTCAGCCATCAGTGTGCCGAGGATCCCCCTCCCTCTCTCCCTCCGTCTCTCTCCCCTTCCCTCTCTCTCTCGTCCTTCATCTCTCTCAGACGTGTGAAGCGTTGTGCTGTGTGGAAGTAAGACGGTGCAGAACGCAGCACTGGAGTAAAAGTTGAAGAGTGATAGCGAGAGATAGAGAGGAGGAGAGATAACAGAGGGGAGGAAGAGGAAAGGGTTAAAAGAGAGAGAGTGTCTTTCAGGTGGTTGGAGGAATTTTATTCGTCCCAAAAAGTAAAAATGTGAAAAAGGTCATTGAAATATATTAATACAGAAATCCCAGAAACAAGCCCTTTTTCAAAATTACACATACACTCTAGATGTCCAGACCGAGTAAAAACTAGGGATATGCAGTAATACTGGAATCATATCGGAATCGGGCAATATCAGATCGATGCTTAGATTTGCCCGATATGTCCAGCTGATATTTTATGACACGTTTATTGTATGTCGGAAAGTTAGTGCTTGTGCCAGACATGTCTAAAGTCCAAGGTGGAATTGTAGCTTAACCGCTCTCTAAGCACTAGGTAGTGCACACGGAGAGTCACACGTGCCCTATTTGACTTGGTACACTACATAGGGCGCAAGTGACTCTGCATGTTGCTCTGGATAAAAGCGTCTACTAAATGAGGTGTAGGATACTTGCCTGTCTAGACCAAGAGGCTGTGGGTTTGAATCCCACCTCCAGTACTACCATCATTGGGTTCCTGAGAAAGACCCTTAACCCCTTTAAGTTGCTGCAGGGAGACTGTTTGTGAAATTTATCATCACACTCTTATCCCTTTGGTAAATCAGTCGACACCAATACAGTCCCCACAAGTCACAGCGAGTCCATAGCATTGATCCAAAATGAAGACATCAATCAGACATCATACATCTCTATTTTTACTACAGGACACGATTATTTTTCATTTAAATGACTGGTTGAGTTCAGGAATAAAAAATATTATTATATTTGAGTTTCTAGGGTTAGGGTATCTAAATAAATAGAACGCCGACTTCCGACTCATTACGGCAGATCAGGTCACAAATGATGTTGTCTCATGTCAATCGCTGGCTCCTGAAGTGAATCGAATCGAAACTGTTGCAGACCTTATGAAATCCCAGACGTCAAATTCATTGTCTATTGAATTAATATAATATTGTATGGTGTCTTTTTTGGAAACTGTACCAGACTTTGAAACGTTTTCTGCTGAAATCGTATTGATAAACGTGATTTACACCACGATCTTTTCAGATTCTAGTTCCTCACATTAAACCTTAAACTTGAGATCTGCATTTGAGAGCTGACATGGGCAGCACCCAGGAAGCAGTGCTTGGGGACCGTGCTCATGAGTTCCTCTGTGGTACCTTTACTGGTCTGGAACTTGAACAGGCAATCACAGGGCTATTTCCCTGACCACTACACTACCAGCTAGAGGACAGTTATGTTGTAAAGCTGGAGTGTGTATATTTTAATCAACGTGCCATCTAACATAAAATCTGGCTTTGCATCCCTGCTTCTCATATTGAGTTATTAACGTCACTTCATATGATGATAAATGTCAGCACTCCACACATTCAATTAGCCTCTGCAGTCGAGTGTGTACGGTTGGGAAATTTGAGTGTGTTAGAGATGCACAGTCAGATGAGTTAGAGATGGATAATCAGGTGCTGGTGTTGGTGTGATAGTCGGGGAGGTCGTCAAATCACAAAGCCTGATTCATAACTGGTGCTGTATGTGTGTATAATATCTTATAAAACACTGATAATTACTCATCCCAAGCAGTAGAAGTCAGCTTTAATAGAGGGAGAAGGTCAGCAGAGCTGCAGCGCCACAATGATTTTTGGTGAGTGTTGTCCTTTGCCTTTATTTGCTGTTTTTAACTGCAGAACAGAAGTATTTCTTTATGAGGAAAATCTCATTAGGCATAACCATTTGCAAAGCTTACATGATGTAGTCGGGTTTGTACAAGATGCAGGTTTGTGCCTCAGTAAGACTCACGACTGCTCAAAGTGTGTTATTCCTTTATGAGGAGGGGAGTGAGGTTAAATAAAGGTGTGTGTGTGTGTGTGTAGAAGAGAGTGACATTAACAGCCTGCTCTCGTCCCGACCTCCTTCCCCAAAACGCTGTTGATATCCGAGCATTTTTCTGTAGTAAATGAGAAATGAAGGCAGTGAGTCGGAGTGTGGGTGTACGATGGCCGGCCGTGATGTGGTTCCTGCTGTAAATCGGGGTTCTGCTCTCTAATCACTGCAGAAATGATTTATTTTTCTATTTCCCCATTAATCTGAATATTGTCTAATGGAGCAGAAACATTTTGCATGAATAATTTACGGCTGACAGCTTGAGGATTGATGGACAATACATTTAATTCATCAAAGAAGGAGATAAATTCTGAATGTAAAACTGCTCTCTCTCTCTCTCCATCTCTCCATCTCCCCCTTTCTTCACTCCCTCTACCTCTCTCTTCTTCCTTCCTTAATCCCTCTCTCCCCCTTCATCTCACTCTTTCTTTCTTTCTGTTTTCCCCTTCCGCCTCTCTTTCTTTATTCTCACATTCTCTCTATCTCTCTCTTCCCTCGCTCCTCCTCTCTCCTTATTACGCATTTCACTGTTTCTCTCCCCACCCTCCCTCCCCTTCATCGTGATGGTGTTTTGTAGACTACAGCTGCAGAGAAGCCTGCTAGAGAAGGGCAGAAGAGGGAGAGATCTACTGGAGGAGGAGGGGTGAGAGTGTTAATCCGACTCACGGTGGGACTGGGAAGGAAGACTTTTCCATCTCCTGCACCGTGTTCTATGTGTAAACACACACACACACACACACACACACACCCGGCTGCCCTCATCAGTAATTCCTCCTACATCATGTCTCACTATATATAATTCATCAACTGTTTTACATGTTTTTCATGGAAACTGTGAATTTCCAAAACACATTAACCTTGCTAAAGGGGCCATGGCTTCACACTGCACACACACACCTCCATCTCAACCTACACACACTCCTCCATCTCAACCTACACACACTTCTACACACACTCCTCCATCTCAACCTACACACACTTCTACACACACTCCTCCATCTCAACCTACACACACACCTCCATCTCACCCTACACACACTTCTACACACACTCCTCCATCTCAACCTACACACACACCTCTGTTTAAAACAGCTTGCACAAATACACACTCAGTTTTTACTGCTTATCATGGAAATGCTTGATTTATTATTCAGTAGTGAAGGAAAATGTATTAATATCCAGCAAAAAACACCATCTTGTTATAAACTGTACATGCGTGCACACACACACAGTTGCATGTTACTACCTTTGTGAGGTCCTTCCGTAGACTCCCATAGTCACTATTTTTCTTCATTAGAAGCTTTCAAATGTCTTCACAAAGCCCAAAAAATGAATAAAAGTGATTTTTGGGGCCAAAAGGTCACCACAACACCATAAATACCTGCCCCCCAACACACACACACACACCAAAGTTTTACCTCCGTCCGTCTATGTTCTGTTGTTCCTCTGTGTGGTACTACGTTTAATTTAAGTGGTTCAGTGGCCATCTTTCATGCTTGTACTTTATAGCTATGATCACTGTGTTACTACATGTTAGCTACAGCAGATAGAGCTTTATTGTGTTTATTGTAATGTTGGTTGGTAATCTTCTAGACTGTGAGGAAGGCATTCAAAAAGAATTTCACTGTTACTCCAATACACACTACCTTCTGGACATGACTTACATAAAACTTTGAACCATTAAATCCTTATACAGACAAGTGATGAAAAGGAATTAACATGAGTTTAGCACACGAGAAAGTAAGATGCTCACGAGAAGGACACACCACACCACAGCACAGTGCACCACAACGAAATGTGAGCTCTGCATCTGACCCATCTGTGAAGGAGCAGTGGTCAGCTGACATGGGCAGCACCCAGGGAGCTTGGGGACGGTACCTTGCTCATGAGTACCTCAGTGGTACCTTGACCAGTCCTGATTCGAACCTGCGACCTTCTGATCACGGGCTGAACACCCTGCCGTTACACTACCAACTGTCCCATGAGAAAGCAACACGAGCTCACAAGGAAGAAACCTTCAATCCAGGTAAGAAGGCCACAGGCTCCATTCAATCTCCTCTTTCTACTGAAGGCCGGGCTGATGTCTGTCTTTCACTTTGGACGGCGAGTGTTTTTATTACGAACACAGCAGTGTTCAACGCTCTTGGTGTCACCACTTCACAACACCCGGGGTCAGAGGTCTGAACACGGGACACTCGCTTTAACGGGAAAAGAGTTGCCAAGGTAACGATGATGTGGGGCCGAACGTCCTTCATGATGGAATGACAGTGAAGAGTCAGCAAATGTGTGCGATTAAGAAGCACTCGAGTGGAAGTGCTCTCTCTCTCTCTCTCTCTTTCTTTCTCTACTGACGGACGCGAACGCCGCTGTCCTACGATCAATTTTACACCACTCATTAATCCATTTGAAGCTGCTTTACCGTGAACCAATACGGGGGAGAGGGAATACGGGCTCCGAGTTTCAGCGCTCTGCCGTGGTGCTATAAAGATAAGGCTCAGCCTCCTTCTCCCTGCAGACACAATTACGTCTGAGGAGAGGCAATGGACTTTTAGCACTTAAGATACATTTATTTGTATTGTGTCCTGCTTCAATTTGTCATTCACATTTTCCCACCATTATTATTGTCAGGAAGCTACTTTTAAACAGCTACAAGCTACTTGAGGTTTAAAGTATGTAAGCTCCACCACAAGCTGCTGTTTTAATATAGTGCTTACCATACAAGCTAGAGGTGTGACGCTTCACTGGTCTCACGATTCACTTTCATTATTATCAGGTCAACGATTTGATTCGATAAAATACCTTGATGCATCTCACCAAAATTCCCACAGATCGGACATGGATTGCAGATTACTGACTAAAGTGATTTCAGTAGTGAAACTGGATTGCCTGTCACAGACCACCTGCAACGCCTCCACAGACCACCAGGGTAAAGATGCTATATAAATAAAATTGAATTGAATCTGAACTGCTTAAGTCATATTAGGGTTGTGGGGACCGGCTGTGGGCGTAAGGCAGGGACCAACACCTGGGCGGACACCACACACTCAGACAAACACACTCACATTCACACCTATGGGGTCATTTTAGAGTAACCAATCAACCCGTAGAGCATGCTTTTGGACTGTGGAAAGAAATCTTCTTGCTGTGAGGCAACAACGCTAACCACAGTGCCACTGTGCCACCCAACATTACTAACTAGTTATTACAGATAGTAACATGGTGTGACAAAATGTTGCATTGCAACTAAACAAACATTTTCCTCTCTTTATAAAGGCGACTATTTTTGGCTAGAGGTGTTTGTGATTGGTACAAAATTGGCAGAAGTGGCGTCTGATTGGCCGTCGTGCCCTCATTACATCCCAGCGCACTCTTGGCAGCTGCCAGATGGAGTTAGAGGATGGAGTCCACCTTGATCAAGAAGGAAGCAAGAATCTGCGTCTGTGGAACAGCTTGGATGTAGTAACTACTATATCAAAACAGCATCTTGTAGTGGAGCTACTTTTAATTATGACTACACATTTAAAAGTAGATTACAACCCTACATGAGGTGAGCGTTCAACATTCATTTCATTTGCCATATTTCCAGCAACGGTGTTTGGTTTAGCCAATTTAAACTCCGAGGGCCAGTTTCCCAGACAACGATTAAGACTAAGCCTAGACTGTCTTTGAATTTCAGTGGTGAGTCTCCACTGTATCTGCAATTTAGCCCCAGACTAGGCTTAATCCATGTTCAGGAAACCAGCCTCAAGTATTTAATTCCATCTCATCCCTTAAACGTCCAGCTCGACCTGAGATGCAGCAACTGGACCGGTCAGTGCATTAAGCTGAAATTACTCTCACAGGGGTGGAGCTGATCCTGCTCAGGGCTCGGCCTCACGCTTCCCAATGTTATTGGCTGAAGAAGAGCGGTGATGGATACACTGCTGCCCCGAGAGGACGGGGGGAGAACTGGCTCAATCCCAAAAGCCTCCTGCAAGTCCATTTTTCACCGGCTATCCTGCAAGGACACTCCACATGCTAATGCCAGATTTTAATGCTGTATGAGGGTTTAGTGGTAGAACCTCAATTACCAACTTTAATAACTCAAAACCTGGCCAGCTAGCACTCATGATGGATGAAGTCTGAGAACTGATTCCATGAGGAAAGTGAAATCGATGCAGACAGGAATACCTGAAATATAGAAGCAGCACCTGGACTTCATACACAGAGGTTCTGGAGGTTCGTACACACAAAAATCTAGGGAGAAAAAATACAGAGATAAAATTTTTCACCACTGTAAGTGTTAATGGTAGTTAATGTTTCAGATAGAGGTGAATAAAAAAGTGGAGTTGATTTCCACTGTGTTAAACTCTACTTAAAGATGTTCAAATTTAAGACCTTTTTAGTCAAATTGTGGATAAATAATGCATGGAAAACATGTCATTAAATTGCTACGTAGTGTTGAATTTTCACACAAGTTCAAGTAGAAAAGACCTGAAATATATGAGCAGCAGCTGTGCACCATTTACAGGAACTTTACCACTTGAGCATTTCTGGGTTTTGAGGTTTGATACAAAGACAAGTCAAAGGAATATAAAGTACTGAGATAACGTTTTGGATTTTGTTAGTGTTATTAATATGGGAGTTCATTTTTCACTTACACTCAAATTAAAATCAGAGTCAATTTCCAATGCTTTAAACTCTACTTAAAGCTCAGACAAGTTTTGAAACGTAGGCAACTCCATTTCTACCAAACAGGCTGCAGTGATGCTTAATTATAGAAAACAACTGTGATTAACTTTATAAACAGCAGAAATGTAACACTTGCCTTAGAGTAATTTTAACACCTTGTGGGGCAACACCACGTTATCTGAAATAATGTTGTTATTTAACTTTTTACACTTTACTGAATGGATGAAGTCTGAGAAACAATACAAGGAAAGTGAAATTGATGTGCAGCTTTCACATACGACTTGAATTTCTGCATTGTGTAGCTCTAAGTTTTCTGGGTTAATATTTCTACCACTGTTGGTGTTAATGCAATTAATACAGTAGTTGTGTAATTTTTCACTTGCAATCAAATAAAAAAGCACTATGGATTTTCATTGCCTTAAAGTCTACTCAGAGATCTGCTCTGAAGTTCCAACTTAAGTTTTTTTAAATCTTTTTCTATATTCCACTGGAAGCAGCTGCTGCTTAATCGCGCATGGAGAGGATGGTCATTAACTCTTAAAGCTTATAGTTAGTGTTGAATTTTCACATATATTCAAGTTTAACAAAACACCAGAAACACAACTCTTGCTTTTGAGTTATTTTAACACATTGTGTGTCATTTGCAATAGTATTACTTTCTTGAATTGATTCTAAGAATGAATCAGAGTGCATTCCACTACATGCTGTACTTAACAATGTTATATATTTTATATTGCATATTGACCTTTGTATCGTACTCGTTGTTTTCTGAACATTGGTCATTCATTGTTTCATTTTATCCATATTGTCTGGTAGTACTAGAGAGACGCTAATGAATGGAAGCAAAGATCGTTTTCTATTTATTTACATTATTTAATTTCATGACAAATAAATCCGATTCTGAATTTTAATTCTGATGTATGAGACAAATAATTTTGGTTTTAATAAAATCTTCTAAACTGATTTTAAAATTTTCCTCCTGATGAACCACTGTTTCCATCTCCCTTAAATATTAAACCACTGCTGCAACTGTCCTCCTGGTTGTCCAGTACGGACGGAATAAAGAGCAGGAATAAAGAACACAATTACACTCGGCGTCACAGCAATACTCTGCTTGTAGCCTGAAGGCATCAGTGTACGCTGGAGGAACGTGCTGGGACACCACCTTACACCGTTCACACACTCCGCTGTTAAAGGACAACGGTGGCATTTTAGCAAATACCAGCTTTTTCCTGTTTGTCATGCAATAACTTAAATAAATTACAGAAAGCATGACATTCCTTTACACAGGCTTTCACACAAGTCACAGCAGAAATTTCAGGTTCTCTTAAACAAAAAACAAAACCCAAAAGTAGGTGTTTTTACAATTTCCAATATTGCACTCAAATTAAAAATGGAACAACATGGAAAACACACATTTATATTCCATTCTGTTTTTTTATTGGGTGCAAGTGGCATGACCCGAAGGTTACTCTACTCCCACTAAAAGTTGCATTTTTATCTTTCAGGTCGTGCTTTTAGCATTCAAAAGAAAAATCTTTGGATCCTTCATGTTTACATATTTCATGTAAAAATGTGTAAAATGGGAAATCATTCATCTTGAAAACAAACCTTGAGAAAACTGTATTTTTTAAAAGTGATTTCCAGTGTTTGTGCTGAAAGCTGTTGTTGCGGCTCTAATAATGGAAAATAATCTCTGAAATATTAGATTCTGTTTATTTAACTTCCTGCTGGGTAACTGGTCATTCCACCCACGTCTCTTCAAAGTTGAGACTTCTAACTGGGATTTGAGATGTTCTATCAGCAGCAGCTCTGGGCCTGCTTCCATCGAGTGAAATTCTGACACTTTCTGCTAAATTACACATGGGCTTGCAACATTGTGCAACATCCTGTAGAGCCTCATGGGCCTGTTTTCCTCCCTGTGATGGAGGTGTCTGAGGCGTCACGGCAACAGGAGAGGGAGAGGGAGAGAGAGAAGGATGTGATGTCTCTGAAACTCTGACTCCTGCACGTCTGCCACTGCTCAAGATCTTAAATGGTGTTTCTGGAATAACATATTAATCATGCAGTAGATGGAGAGATTATCATTTCATAGTGAGTCAATATTGAGAGGCAGAAACTTTCCAAATCACAGGACTGTTAATGCATTGAATTGCTTGAAATATTACACTTTTATAAATGATACTCACTTGTCACTTGTCTTATTGTGAATGTGCGATGTTATTTAGAATACATATTTTCTATCTAAGTGTCATGTTGTCAGGGTAACCCTTTGTGAGGGAGGGTGCAGATACAAAAGCTACTGAAATATAACTCTCTTTTATTCACAAAAGTCCAAACAAAACAGATAACACACACACAATGCCGAGCTCAGGCTCGCTCAACATGCTTAAAGTCCATTTAGCAATGCAGGTCTGATGTGGTCACACGATAGCTCCAGCTCACGCCACACACTCCACGTTCACATAGCAACGGTAAAGGTGAAATCAGCTCTGACGGAGATCCACAGCCTCTCAATGTAGCGAGCTTTCAGGAGCCATGCTTTCATGTTGCAGAGCACAAGACTAGCTGGAGGTAGCGATCAAACTCAAACACTCTGAAACATATCAACAAAGGGTAACACAATGGTGACGTGACAGTGAACTCCGGGTCGAGCCTGCCTAAATAATCCTGAACTAAACAAGACACAAGACAAACCAGTCAGCCTGCTTTGAAAACAAAACTGACCACTTTATGACTGATGAGGTCCGATGCGTTTCAACATGAAACTACGGCAAAAGCATCTATTACTGTCATTCAGATTATTCTGATTTCAGCTGAAAGTTTCACTTTATTTGCAGTGTTATTACCATCTGTACAAATGTGGTGATGTTCACAGAATATTTCATATTTGCACAAGAGATTTTTCTCTGCTGTACAGCAAGAGCAAACATGTGATGTTGATGAAAGTTTGTGTCCAAATGCAGAAGACAGGACTGATGAGGCTGTAAACTTATGAGACTTACGAGACACTGATGGACATGAAAAGTTATGAAAAGTTTTCATTTCACAATATATTTTTTTACTGTAAGATGTCATATTTTTCTATGAAATACAGCATGTGTAACACGTGTCACTTTGCAGTTTGTTTCAAGTTTGTTCATGGTTCTTTGTGATAAAGCTGTCCTACGGGAGGTGCGTGTGTGTAGTTTTGGCACATTTGAGGGTAAAGCGTGAAGTAATTCACTGGTTTTAGTGCATTTTCCACAGAAAGTTAACTGGCGTTGCAGCTTAAAAGCTCATAGTGTAAAGAGTTTTACAAAAGTGGACATGATATTGAGAGAAGTGTGAAAATGACTATAAAACTCTACTAATCTCATGATAAATGTGCCAATTCACTCACTCGGAATATAATACAAGGGTATTGACGTTCACCAGAAATGATGGCAATTGAAATAATGCAGTATTGTTCTGGGCTGTAACATTTTCATTACCTGTGGTCCTGCTGGTGATTGAAGTCGTTATGCAGAGACGTGATGAATATGCATAAGTATGGTCCCGGTTTCGGGAGTTTTAAAGAGTAAATGGTAACATATGGCCAGCCAATTACACACTAGACTGGTTTTTGGCAAGAGAAGTGTGAGTGTGTGGTTTAATGTGGCTCTGGGGCTGAGCTGGGCTCTAGGTGAGTGTGTATAAGAGCACGTTGCTATAATCAAAGAGCTTCGAGTGGGAATATTTGTAGTCAACAGATGCAGTGTGTGTGTTTGTGTTGTGGCTTTTGCATTGTGTTTTCGTTGTGACTTCTGCATTTTGACTATGGTTTTGGCATTGTTTGTAGCTTTTGCGTCAGTGTTGTGATTTCTACATTTGTGTTGTAACTATTGTATTTTCATTGTGACTTCCGCATGTTGGTTGTGGCTTTTGCATTTGTTTGTAACCTTTGCATTTCTGTTCTCTTTCTTGCATTTTTTGTAGGTTTTGCATTTCCGTTGTGACTTATGATTTGTGTTGTGGCTGTGACGTCTGTGCCGCCTCCACCCTCCGATCCCAGTCTCCAGAATTCTAGTTTGGGATTGCCCTTTACTTTCTCATGCTCAGGATTGGCTTTTGCTTTCATTATTAAACACACATGCCACTTGTTTCCGGCTTAGCGCCCAATCACCGTCATTCTTCTGTTTCAGAGTGTGTAAAGACGAACTGCCACAACCAGCCCAGTCCACACAGCTCTCCCTGGAATCCCTAGTTCCATCTTGTGACGTCTGAAGAACCTTCCGTAAAGCTTGGGACACTTTGAGTTGGATTTCTCTGGATTTGATTTAGTATTTCTTGCAAACTGAATTCGAGTGATTTGTGCTAGTCTGTGTGTTCTTTGTAATAAAAGACAAGAATACATATAAGAATCCGACTTGGCCCAATACACACTGTAAACCATGATTTAATCAATTAGTCCTGTTTATATATGTCTTTTATTCACTTCAACTAGGGCTTGTGGTCGTCTAGTGGGTTGAGATACTCGCCTCTGGTCCAAGAGGTCATGGGTTCAAATATTGCCTCCAGCACTACAATCATTGGGTCCCTGGGCAAGACCATTAACTCCAAGTTGCTGCTTGGAGACTGCCCCTGAAATTAGGGATAAGAAGTCATTCTGGACAAGAGCATCTGCTAAATGCTGTGAATGTAAAACACTCATTTGTGCAACTAGAAATTACTTCCTAACAAGGTTTGGTGAATGAAGCTCTTGCATCAACAGTGTGTGGGTCTCTTTGGGTTGTATGCTTATTTAGAATGTAGAATTCATGCTCATTTTGGTGTGCATCTCTTCTGAATCTTCACATCGCCAACCATCTTGGGGTAAAGCATGCAGACGTTATATTTCTTCTCATAGAATAATCTTATCATCAGTCAGTGTTGAGAATTGTGCTGCTTGTTAATCACGCTGTCGTTTGTGGAATTATGACTGACGGAGCAGCCGATTCCGACCACAAATCATAACCATCCTAATAGCCTCCTCACAGATTGAGGATGGACCCGATGGAGATTTAGCCACGTCCCGGAGTCGGGAATGAAGGCGCGATGAAGATGAAGTCATCTGTCTGTCTGTCGGTTAGCCTCCAGCCTGATGTGATTTGCAGGTGTCTGGAGCTGGGCAGCGATGCTCCAAATGGAAAACATAAATAAATTACATCCATTTTGCTAAGCGGCCGGCGCAGTCAGCGAGTCCCCGAAAGATGCCGAATTTACATCTCCAAAGACAATTTGTACGTGAAGCATAACAGCGGAAATAGAGGCCATAAATCACATTAGCCATAGCCCTGAGTGTCATCGATTACCAGAGGCCAGAACGAATGGGGACATTAATGTGCCCCGACCCCTCCCGAGCCTCCCCCGTACGCAAAATAAGCAGCGCCCCAGAGGCATGACGGGGGCGAGACCCTGAGATGGGGAGCAGGGCATCAGCTGTGAGATGTGGAGGTAGGAGTGTAACGATACATCGATTCAGGGATCAATGAGCCAGCAGCACATGAATCACACCAAAACATGAATCAGACTTCATACATATTGTGATGTCACTTTTTATCGAACTTAAGGTCTATTTGTACTAACATAAAAGATTGGGCTTCACTTCTGTTGTAGCTTTTGCAACAACAGAAAAACCCAGAAGCAGCGCAGGGCCATCAGCTGTGAGACGTCTATGTAGGTGGGTGGAGGAGCTTGGAGTTGGTGCAGTGTTTAGCTCGTTCTAACACGCTTTGCACGCTTTCTTCCCTATTACTCTTCAGAGAGCCCTGATGGAAACACATTTTCTTGGGGCTACACATTACATTTACATAAAAACGCACACTTATTTATATGGCGACGGAGAGCCAACGTCTAGCACTGACGACGACCGCCAGGAGCGACAGCAGGACGACATGACATCCATATTCCATTATGCAGCAATTTACAGTTTGCATTTCAAACAGTAACTAGCGTGTCCCACATGGTGACTGGCTGCAAGCAGGAGAGAGTTCCATTCACGTAGAGTCCTGCTCTGTTACAGCTGCTAAAATACGCTTACACGCAACGTCATGAAACTAGACTCGCGCTGTAATCCCAGTGCTGCGGAGGTGGTGAAGGCGGAGTTTACAGGGTCAGCTACTTTTAAATGGTAGCTGTTAAGGCTACAAGCTGCTTGTGATTAAAGTATGTAAGCTCCACTACAAGCTGCTTTTTTTCATATAGTAGTTACTACACTACAAACAGTTTCATCCAATAATACTGTTTGTGCTGTAGGATACAACATGACAGTAAAAGTCCTATGAAAATCTATATTTTTAACAGTGTGAAGTCAAATCCCAATCAGGTTCTGCTGGTGTTGGGGAGGTAGAGAGTGTTGTGATGTTCAGCTTGTGTCTGTTTGGTCTTTCAGAGTCATACATTTTGATAAACGCGGACATAGCTTCTTGTTTCCATCTCAGCCAAAGTGGACTCCATTTGGCAGCTGCCAACAGCGTACTGTGAAGCAATGAGCAAGCAAACTAGCCAATCAGACACCGCTTCTGCCAATTCAACACCAACACCTGCTAGCTGAAAATAGAGAGAGAATTGGCATTTAGTCACTGTGTAGCCTTTTGTTGCACTATATTGTGATATGTAAACAAATCAATAGTTATTGGGAAAGTTAGTGTTTGTAAAGTAGCTTTGCAACTCATGAACTACTAAAACATGTAGTTAAGTTACTAATTGTAGTTAGCTACTCTCCAACACTGGTAACAATGTAATTGCCCTTTGTTATATCCTACCTCTGCGTTTGTGTTACGTCGGCATCACCTCAGCCCTCGGGGTCCACCTTTGTCACTTGGCGGCGTGGACATTAGTGGTGATTATTTGTGACAGCTGTGTTTGATTATGTTGCTCCATTTGGTTTACGTTGACTTGCTTAGGTTTTGTTTTGACTTCCTGGTTTGCCTGTGGCGTTCATGTCTTTAGCGCTCACTTGGTTTTATTATGCTCACCTGGGCCTTCTGTTATTTAAGTGAGCTCCATCTAGAGCTCGCTGTCCGCTCCCCGTTGTGTTAACCCTTTGTCTCTTCTGTTATTGAGTGTTTGAGTTTGTTCACCACAGCCGGCTTGGCTCTCGCTACGCTACCAAGCAGCACCGCTCCTGTGAACTTGCTACTCTGAGAGGCTCTGGAAACTCCATCTGTGTCATGACCTCCCTGGACTTTAGCCTTACCAGCCCCTGGACTTTTGTTAAGTGGCCAGCAGCTGCCACCATTGTTTTAGTTTTCATGTGTTCAGTTCTGTCTCATGCTCCATGTCTGCTACTGTGTCTCATTGGAAGATCACTGTTCGTTAGTTTATGCACCTGGTTCTTGTTTGTTTTGGTCCAGCCCCCTGTTCTGATTGGTTCTCACTTCATTGGTTCACCTTGATTATTTTCTGATTGCTTTTTAATTGGTTCCCCTTTGTTTAATTGATCCAGCCCCTCGTTTCTGTTTGATAATATAAGCTTAGCTTTTCCCTATTATCTTTGTTGGTCCACCCTCACGCCACCCTCCCTGTGTCCGTGTGCTGTTTCTGGGTTTTTTGAAAGATTCTCACTAGGAGTTTTGTTTTGTTTGTGGCTCTCGTGCCAGTTTTTGTTGAAGTTTGAAATCTGTCAATAAATATGGCTTGCACTGTGACCTCACCTCATGTCATGCCAACTCCCATCGTGACAATCTGTTTGTTCCAAGGACATGGAGTGTGTGACGCGAGCTGGTGCTTGGGTCCTATTGTGCTCATGTCAGACCTGCATTGACAAAGTGGGCTTTAAGTGTGTTTAGCAAACCTGAGTTTGGAGCTGTGTGTGTTATTTGATTTGTTTGGACTTTGGCTAATAAAAGAGATACTCCAGTCAACACCCCAGGGTCCCCCTGAGAACATGAGTTTGTTACCAGACTGTTGTTTGATTAGAAGCAAGTCAAGAAACTGCTTTGTACATCCCTGTTGACTGATGATTTATAACATAAAGATGATGAACGCTGGTTCCAGGGCTCCCCCTGTGAACGTTTGCTCAGGGCTCAAACTGACTCCAGAATCACCACTGGGTTTGGGAGTTTAGTTTCTTAAGAGAATTTCAGGTACAGGTCACAGACTCAAGATCGAAATTCCAAGACAAGATCAAGTGAGTGAAAAGTGAGACTGAACTTGTGCACTATTCAGGGCCTTTTGATTTATTGAGCTGTGAGTGAAGAATGCCTACTAACAAACAACCTTAAAATGCTAATTCCAACAGCCAAATCACACCACTGAGGAAGTGAGGCCTTGATGCTGGAGTGCAGTGAGTAAAACGTGGTGTTGGTGACTAGTATGATAAAGTCAGTGAAACTTGGAGTGAACAAATGAGTGAATAAAACTTTGCCTTAGGCTGTGAACTCATGGTGATCCTAAAACACCACTGAGCCCCAGAGCAAGACTTTTAACTTCAATTTGCTCCTTTTAATTTCTAAATAACACATACTCTAAATTACGTGAGTTCAATAAATGCTGTAAAAATCGATGTAAAGAAGCGCTGTGAAGAGTGCTGAAAATAAGCTTCTGTAAAGTTATTTTGCCTCTCTAGAGCTCAGGTCATAGGTGTGAAGTTAAATGGGATTATCAACCAGCTGCTCTGCTCGCTCTATTAGTTTTCTCTCAGTTTTCTATCTATGGGCATATTTGAGCTGAGTTTTGCTTTTAAAACTATAATTACTGAGCGACTGTAATTACTGGAGATGCTCGTCTGCGAGGGGTGGCATACGAGGCTGTAAAATAACTGCTGTTCACACTCACAGATGCTCATTAGGTTTCGCTCCTTCTCCCGTCATCAGATCACTTGAGAGAATTTTGCTCTTCTAATTTACTCTAGGTGGGTCTTATTTTACCACGTTCCTGCAGTCTAGTAGAGAAGTTGTGCAGAGTGGAGCTCTTTAGGTGAGCATCCTCGACCACCAACAACCCCTTACAAGTACTTACACCTTCACTTCAACGTTGTTGAGGGGCAGCTGGTCGTGTAATGGTTAGGGAGTTCGTCCCGTGATCACCAGTTCATGTCCCAAACCAGTAAAGGTACCACAGAGGTACTTATGAGCAAGATACTGTCCCCAAGCACTGCTCCCTGGGTGTTGCCAAAAAGCTGCCCACTGCATGATAAAACAAAGAATATTTTACTTATCAAAAAGTTATCACTTTTGTCTTGTGTTTAAAACTCATTTTAGGTGAAAAGAGTGTAATGTCACTCTTACCACGCTAATTTTTTTTTAATAGTATGTAATTAATTCTGAATGACACTGATATCTATAAAAATTAAGAAAGAATTAAGAAAGTGTTCATAAGCTAATAGACTGAGAGGACAGGCAAGTTTTATTATAATTTATAACTTAAGTTTATTAAAAACTTGTATTAAACACAGCTTCACAAATGAGTTTTCCTTTGCTACATTGCACATGTACGTCTCCGTGCATAAACACACCTGTCATAGACAATATTATGGCAACCTGAACCACGTTCCTGCTGTGCGTAATTAGTCTCAGCCTCATGGCAGTTCCATCAGCTCATATTTGTTAGAACCGATTTTCTGAAGTATGTTTTTGCAGACTAATTGCTGGTAATCTCATCTCACTCCAGTTTTATAAGTAGCTTATAATAGAGGAATTACGCTACAGTGCCAGATGGTGTGGACGTTTTGGCCGAAAGCCTAATGACTGGAGAGAGCGTTACTAAAACCACACTCCTGCGGCGACTCGGCCTCTCGTCTCCTCGTGTGATAAACGAGAACACTTTTCATAAAGACCAAACTGTTCAACCACGTTTCACTCTGCTTTGTGTTTTGGGACTGGAGATGAGACCGACACATTCACTCACAAACACACACACGAGACAGACGGCTTTTACACCCCAGACATTTCACAGCTCGACTGCTACATCAGTGTTCACTCAAAGACCAAAATGAGTCAAAACTGGCCCAGAATTAGATAAAACATCAGTGTTTCTTTGCTTTAGTGAATCTCAAAGCTTTTTTCATTTTCTGATGTTATGAATTAATTAATAGGGAAAAAGAATGCATTATTAAATGTGGTATAACTTTATTTTGTACCTAATGGATACCAAGTGCAAACAACTCCTTTCTGCCTTCCTGTGGGGCACTGCATGCTATGCTGTGTTCACAATGACAAATAATCACTCACTTCACCTTTTACTAGTTTGACTAGTACTTTTGTGTGTAAATTAAATGTTATATTTGCTTTGAGAACTTGGTTATCGTCCTCTCAAAAATGGCGACATCTTGGTGTCACTCTCGATGATAAACTGTCATTCTCTTTACACATTTTCCAGAACCTGCGATATTTACTTTATAACATCAGAAGACTTTCTCACCACTGACGCTAGTCAAGTACTCGTCTCATCTTTGGTCATCTCAAAATTCTCTTAGCTGCGATGACCTTCACATGGCTAAAATAGAGAATTAGGTTTGGAACTAAACAGGAGCTTGAGTCTGAATGTTGACACCAAACACCAATACATTTTGAACCACAATCTTCAGTTCATAATCAGAAAAGAACAAGAAATATCTGGTGTACAAATGTGGAAATGAAGTTGACACTGTTCTGGTCTGGTGTTGGAGTTAAAACTGCAATATAAGACTTCCCTATTTTAGTCAAAAGAGGATGTGACCAATAATAAAAACAGAACTAATAATAAAATGAAATAATGCACATTAGCATAATGTGCAGATTATAGTAAGTCACATGATTCTGTTAGATTTTAATGAAGAATTTTTCAAGTTCAACAATCTCCTTAGTGTTTGCCAGTCTGCAGAGACGAACTGGTGTAAATATGAGCTGCTCCGGGACTGTATGCTAGGTTTCACTATCAACGAGTTTGAAAAGCGAAACAGAACTGGTTCCTCAATTTTATCTCCTAGATTTTTCCTCCAGGTCTGAAATCTTAGAGATTGAGTCTCATATTGCAGAATCACAGTAAGCTGAGAGATATCAGACAGGATGAAAACAAGCTTGAGGCCAGTACAGCAGGAATATAAATGGAGCTTTAGTCAAAAGTAAGAAATTAATATCAGTCGACTGAAACCACACTAATGGTCAAAAGTTTGGACGTGTCAAGTTAAATTTGTATATCTTTTGACAGTTTGAACTTGTGCTGAAGTGCTGGAAGTAAAATTATTTGGGGAAAAAAAGAAGAAGACATAGAGTTATGGTAATAATTTATTATCTTTATTGGAATTCTGAAATGCACCACAACAGAGCAGGTGTGAACTTGATATCCCGAGAAATGATGTGAAACATATTTGAGATGATTCAGTGAATGCTATTTTAACATGTCGTCTTAATTAATATCCGTTGAGGAAAGTTGAAAACAGCACAGAGATGAAGGATGAGGTGTGTACATATGTTTAACTGGTAGTGGGGTTTTTCTGTTTATATTGAGACTTACTTATTTAATGACTTTAGTCTAGAACAGTGTTTCTCAAACTTTTATGCACAATAAGCAGTTTTTATTTGTGATTTACTCCTAGTATTTTATACTAATCCTGTAATCCTGTGTAACACATTATTGTGCTCTCCTCATTTTACTGTCACACTTTTATCTGTCAAATGTTCTGTGTGAGTGATTGTTATGTCTTGTGGACTGTTAGGACTGTAATCAGAGCAATATGATATTATAGAGATTAAATGTACAACAATTCAACTGCTGATATCACAAAGTCTGCTATGATACAATATCCATTCAATTCAGTTTAGGTGACAGTGATTGATATGAGACAATATCATATACTGATTTAACACCATCATTCATATCGAATTACCAAAAGCAACAGAAAATATCACTGAACTCAACCAGACGCTTAAATTGGTTTTGAATAAATAAAAACTTCCTGTTCAATATAAATTGAAATTAGAATATGCATGATGCATGTTTTCATTTCATCTTATGGTCTCGTTGATCACTGAATTGACGTATCAGTGTAGAAAGTGAGTGATTATTTGTCATTGTGAACACACCACACCACAGCACACAGTGCACCACAACCAAATGTGACCGCTGCATTTGACCCATCCGTGAAGGAGCAGTGGGCAGTTAGCAAGGGCAGTGCTTGGGGACGGTGCCTTGCTCATGAGTACCTCAGTGGTAACTTTAGAGGTCCAGGACTTGAACCGGTGACCTTCTGATCATGGGGCCAACTCCTTAACCGTTACACTACCAACTGCTCCATCAGTATAATGGGATTTTTGCTGCAGTCTCAGTTTCCCCTGCTCCCCGTTGTCTTGTCAAACTCCCTGCTGAGAGTGACACGGGGAGTGAGATGGTTTAGGGGAGAGGGAGAGAGAGAGGTAGATGATCACTAGGTTTCTGCTCTTTTAATATAAATTCCTGCTGGGACAAATTTTTGCTCAGTCTAGGTTTCCGTGCTGAACTAGGTCATTTATGACCCAGCAGTGTTTGAAAACTTTGCTTTTGAAGACACATACACACACATAAGTGTTGCACCACGTGTATCTCTCTCTCTCTCTCTATATATATATATATCAGTCCTACCATGCTAACTCTGCGAAGCGACCCTCCGGCACAAAGTGCCACAAGAGAGAGTAAGAGAAAGCGAGTGCTTTATCGTTTCATCTTAGAAGGGATGAGATTTGGAACAGATATCAAGTCACGGCTTTTTTCCGCTCACATTCGCCTCGGGAGCCGCGCGGGTTCGGCGGTTGGGCTGACAGAGCGCTGTTTGCTGTCTGAGTTAGTCAGGCTTTACCCAAATTCAAAAGCTATCAAAGACTGTCATTATGCTGCAGCGACTTGACAAAAACACTGTCAAAAATAGAGCTTTTATTCACACCATTCACAAACAAACTCCACACGTACTCCACTCATCTGCTGCGCTTTGTATCTGTCCCGGACCTGACGAGTCCTACGTTTCAGAAGAGACGTTGACGACCGCATTGGGAAAGAGCTTCATTGCTGCAGTGGTGGAGTCGCTGCTCTGATTAGAATCATCACTATTTATAGAAGTGAAAGTCTCAACACTTTTTAAAGGTGAAATCTGATTTAACTGCCGTAATCACTCACTCATTCACTCTCTTGCTCACTCATTTACTCTCACTCATTCACTCATTCAGTATATACTATGTGTAAAGGAAGAGGGAGATGCTGGATGGTTTCTGTTGGTTGATTGAAGCCCTGTGTGTGTGTGTGTGTGTGTGTATGTGTGTGTGCGTGTGTGTGTGTGTGTTCATGTATTTATGGCATTGTGGGGACCTTTTTGTCCCCTAAAATCACTTTTATCTGTTTTTATGGGCTTTGTGGGGTCATTTGAGAGGTCCCCATGAGGAGAAATGACTTTATAGAAAATGTGCTTGTTTTATTTGAGAAACTAAAAGAGGTAAAAGATGTGCTTTTGGTTACTGAGGTTAAGGTTAGGGTTAGGATTAGGTGTAGCTGTAAAATTATGTACATCTAGTCATTATGGGAGTCTATGGAAAGACCTCACAAAGATACATTGACTGTGTGTGTGTGTGTGTGTGTGTGTGTGTGTGTATTTTTTTGACGTCTGCACAGAGGTGAAGCCGTGACCCACCTGAGCTTTGTGCTGCTGTAGCGCTCCAAACCGGGCATCTCATTTTACACTCCAACGCTCCAATGCTGCTGCAGCCCCATCACCCCACTGCCCTCACCAAACATAAAACCCACACAAAATAAGGTCCAAAAATTCCTGTTGCATCAGGAATTTAATTTGCAATAAAGAGATTGTCCTATTGTCCTCCACACTTTAAACGTGTAGCTACAGCACCTTGCAAAATGAATATCAAAAGCAACAATATTTTTAACAACAAAATTACAATTAATGATGAAATTCAACCACAACTGTCTGTTTATAACAGTTACAAGTTACAGAGAATGTTCAAAATGCCCCAATTTCACCCTAAAAGAGTGATATCCATATTGAAGAGCTTATGGTACAGCATGTTTCAGCACACATTAAAATGATATACATTAATAAGAGATTATAACAGTAAAGTTAGTTTAATCCGAGTGGTCAGTGTGTTAATGTGAGAGCCAACATCTCAAAACCATGCAAATTAGCCGTCAATGATGAGCAAACCATGCAGCACTAAGGCTGTGTTCATTACTGCAAGTGTTAATGTTGAGCTCAGCTCTGTTGAGTTCTTAAACACTCTTGCAGTGTGTGAGGTGGTGTTACAGCTCAGACGGGAAATTACATCATGTAAACTCCGTACTGGAGGATTTGAAAAGGTAAGTGTGGATGTGCTGGTGTGACGGAGGAGAACATGTTGCTAATTTTACATCTTCCATCTGCACAGCAAAAGCATTGACAGATTTAACCAAAATAACTATGTTCATTCCTTCCTTCCCTCTTTCTCCACTTCTTCTTCCTCTTCTCCTCCAGCATTGTTTGCCTGTCTGTGTGTTTTTCTCCCCATAAATACGACTGCAGTGACATCTGCACAACGGGGAATCTATCTTGGGCGGTCTTGTTAGAAATTAGCCTGGTTATTTGTACACCGGCAGAAAGAAAGAGAAGAAAAAGCTTCCCTGATCTCTCTCTCACACTGTTAGAAGCTGCTGTGAGGTGGGCAGTGTGGATGAAATCACGTGATTACGTGGCATTTACAGTGTGGTCAGTAAAACTGAAATAAAAACTCATGTTCATTGCATTTATATTTACAGCATTTAGCAGATGCTCTTATCCAGAGTGACGTACAACAGTCCACGAACGCTCTTGCATCCGTAAAACTAGACTTAAAGTCGTTAAGACCGCCAGCTAAGTTACATACTTAAACAAAACCTGTTAGAGATAAACGGAAGTTAGTGCACAGGTGATAAAGTACAGGTTAGTGGGTTAGATACTTCTCCAAGAGGTGTGTCTCCAGACGAGCAGCATCTTTATACTTTATAGTCAACGTGTATATATTTATTGCTTATTCTATGTGCTTTATGTGTTCTCAGTACTGTGGAAACTGGAGTCACCTCGTCTTGTCTCTCTGTACACTTCTATATAGTAGAGATGACAAAGTTTACTTTGACTTTTATCTGCTTCTATATTTTTTAGGACAAAGCAGTCTTACAGTTTCTTCAGAATTACCAGCATGGATTCCTTACTGCACCACACACCAGACTTACAACCATGAGAGGCAGGTCCAAGTAGCATATTAGTTTTGTTTGGGTTTTTCCTCCTATTATTAGGGGACTAAGTACCCAGTGCTGGAAATGTATTGATTTTATTTCTCATTTTTTAGCGTGTTTTGTTGTTAGGTGCTTGGACCCCTACTCGTCTTTGATGTAAAAGCGGTGTTTGGGGATTTGCTTGATGTTTGTCAGGCTGCAGCATACAGAGGCAGTGATGAAGTGTGTGTGTGTACATGGTGTTGGTTTTCAGTGTGTGTAACCCACTGTGGGACTCCGAGTTCCCGCTTCAGGGCTTTTGCCTATGTAGGACATGGACTCTCTCTTCCTCCTCCTCCTCCTCCTCCTCTCCTTCCCTCGCTCCGTCCTCACCTGTCCCCAGCCACTCATCCTCTCTCCATCATGCCATCATTCCTCTGCCCGTCTCACTCGCCCCATCTTTTCCACCGCTCCGTCTCTCAGCAGGGAGAGGTTTGGAATTCACAAATGACATGGTTAAAAAATAGCTGCTGCACACCGTTTACATGCGCCATTCACACTTCAGCTAAATAAAACCTGCTTTAATAAATAATACAACGAGGGCAGGTATGGTTTTGTTTACATTCTAATAACAGGAATAAAGTATAATGATCAGATGGAGTTTGGCTTCAGGTTTGTAATTAAAAATCCTGTAGGGAGGTTTGTCACAGCTAAAGGTCAGCTGAAGGTTGTTAATGAGGCTCGATGACTCGGGGAAACAAAAATGGCAATTTGTTTGTTGTGTTTGATGTGTGGCGATTGCCTGCAGGATGCGCTGATAAGCAAAGAGCAATTACATCAGCTTCCATGAAACACCACAGACACTCGGTGATTTGCCATTGTAACCCTAAATGACATTATTGTTCAGGGTTTGGAGCGTGTGGGTTCGACTCGTTTGTATGACGGGTGTGTTTTGGGAGCTGACGTCTGCTGCAGTTTCACAGCCGAGCTCCCTAACAAAGCAGCTCATTACCCAGGCGTGGGACGCTTCTCCCACAACAATCAGCACCGCGTGGCATAGCGAGTAGCTTATCACTCTGGGCACGCTCAACTGCATAACGACGGCCGTTGCACCAGCAAGCTGTGGGGAAATTAAGGTTGATTTAGCAAGAGAGACGAAGGCCGGGACCGAGCACGCCGTGCTCTGTGGGTTCCGCGAGATGATTTTGTGTGCGAGATGACTTTTTGCCACCTTTTTCATAACTAAGATTTTCTGGAGAATGTTGAACGGGCGAAATGTAAAAGCGGAAGCAACGTAGTGTATTTGTTTGACTGTGTATAGCTTCTATTTTTGTCTGTGAAAAGCACTTTATAAATTAATTTTACTCCATAACTTACTTCCTTTCTTAATGGAGATGCTCCTTGTGGCCTAAATATGGAATGACGTACTTAATGATGGTGTCCCCTTGTGGCCAAAATATGGAAAGACAACTTTAATAGAGACGCACCCCTGTGGTCAAAATAGGAAATGGCAGCCTAAACTGAGGCATCCTCTTGTGGCCAACACAGGGAATGAGAAGCTTAATGAGGACTTTGGGCAAAATAGGAAATGGCCAACATGGTCAAACTGTTACAGCACCAACTACCACAGTTTATTTATTGTTTACTTTATTACTTTATTTCCTTTTGTTGGTTTGCATTTTAACGTTCCTGCCGTATAAGCACTGTCAGGATTCCTGGGGAGCGTGACAAACTGTACCTCCCTGAGATCACGTCACATCACCACAAAAATGGAAGACAATTTTGTCTCCCTTTTTGCCACTTGTACTGGAGGATGACTGGAGGCTGTTCAGAAGGACGTCTTTATGCCGTTTTTTCCCCTTCTCTCCCTCCGTCCTGCTCTCCTCGTCCTGCTCGGTGCCTTTCTCTCTTTTCTCTTTTCGCCTGTTATTTCCCCCCGTTTTCACTCTCTCTTTGCATTTCAGAAATAAGGCAGAAAGGCTGGGATACAGCTGTGGAAGCAAAAAAGAGACAGACGAGAGACAGGAGCAGAAAGACAGGACGAGATAAATTGAGACGGAGCGACGGATTCAGGCAGACGCGTGCGGTTAGACAGGAAGGGGAAGGCTCAGGTAGACGGATGCTGGCACAGAGAGGCAGGACTCAGAGCCATGACAACACGCTCTTGTCACTGTTGCTTTGACTGTCAGCCCACACACACACACGTACACACGTACACACACACACACACTCATTACCATTTTGGCAGTTTTCCATTGCTCTAATGCAGATAAACACTGCCACATAGCTGAACACTACACACACATATACACACAGCAGGGACATATATAAAAATATGCTGGTAAGGCATTAGACACAGTGGGTGTGTGGGTGTGTGTGTGTGTGTTACGTAAATGTTTGACATCTCCTGCATATACTCCAATACAGCACAAGGCTCTGACCCAGTTTTTGCCGATGTGATGTTTGCCCGCTCAGATTTGCCAAACACTGCTTTATGATGAAGACATTTTCACATGAAAAACTCTATTGTGTGAAGGAGCAGCAAAAGCACATGTTCGCCCAGCGCCGAAGGAGCACATTTATCGTCCCATCTGCGGTCGTCTGCAAACACATTTTGCTCAGATGTAAACAGAGGGGAAAGATAATTGAGGTTGCAGAAAATTTGCACAACAGCACAATGAGCGGACATTAACCTGCCTCCTGCACCCAATCACCAAGAAAAGGTTATTAAAGGACAGATTTAGGTGCGTTATTCAGGTACGAGTGAGCTGGAACATTTGACAGATTGTTTACAGCAAAATATTATGTGCACAATTCTAAAGCAATTTTAAGAAAATTTAAAAGGAATGTTGTATGTGGTACATGGTAATTTTACATTAGTGCCTACTGGCTCAATGTAGATGCCTTTTATATAGTAAATGAATAATAATAATAATAATAATAATAATAATAATAATAATAATAATAATAATAATAATACAAAAATGGAAGACAATAATTTTGCAGAGACATTCTATGGTTTAGTACTGTAAAGATGAATACGGTTAGTGCCAGAAACATGTCTTTATGCATTTTGTATCGATCAGAATATAAAATAAAATCATTTGATATCCATATACTCTCTAACATTATAGAAATAAATATTTTCTGATCAATTGAAAATGAAGAAATATTAAAGGTTTGGATCATTTAGATTTGGACTCATTTTGCCCCTAAAATGAACCACATTTCCCACAATTACTTACAGTTTTTTGTACATGGAATAACTCACATATAATTTCACATACAATATAATGTCCATTAAGGTAGAGTCTTGTGATTCTGACGGTATGTGTGTGGTTTCTGTAAGTTAAAGGATTTCTGAGTTATTAAAAATAATAATAATAATAATACTAATAACTAACACAAATTGGTTGACAAAATTAACAGCAATATAACAATATCACAATGTCACCTCAAATCAGTATTGCAGTCAATTTTACCTTGATCACAGTTAATAAACAATTATTTTGTTTCGGGCTCTTTGTTTTTTGTCCTTAGTTCACTGTTTGTTCAATGACCAGGTTTCTGCAGTAAATATTGATTAATGATTAAAGCTGCGATATTGTTTCTAATGGAAGAGTGCACATCACAGGTGTAGTGTCAGACTGGACGGAGCGGAGCCATTGGACAACACACACAATAGTATATTTTTAAGTTTCTTTTATGCTTTAAGCATGTCTTTACATCAACACACACTGGGGAAATTAGTAACAGAATTTCAGATATAATTAAAATAACCTACATGGACACGATTACACTGCTTAGAGATCCTGAATATTGATAAATGATTAATTTTTGATTAATTGACTAGTTCTACATGAGTGTTTCCAAGTGAAAGTGTATAATGTGGTCCAGTTTTTACAAGTCGTACCTAAGTGTGGCATGATGCTTTAAAATCCACCAACTGCAATAACTTTTTATTTGCAACAGTAAAACATCAGCCAATTATAGTTGTGCACTGCTTTATTAGTGCCTTCAAACCAGCGCAGCAAGTTTACACATTAAAGTCTGCACATCATATTCTCAGATCATTCCCACAAGCTCATGTTCACCAGCTCAGGTCTCAATAAACCACTTGACACTAGGGCTGTAACAAATGATTATTTTTGTAATCGAATAATCTATCGATTATTTTATTGGTTAATCGAGTAATCGGATACATTTTAAAAAAAACAAAAAAACACAAAAATGACAATACATTTGTTATTAGGCTTATTGGAGTGTGAGTAGAAGTTAGTCATATGCGCTTTATGTTGTTGTATTCAATTGAAAATGAAGAAACATGAAGTTTAAGGGTCATTGGAACAAATTTGGCCAATAAAATGAGTTGCTTTTGGCCTTTCTGGAAACTGCATTTCCCACAATCCCCTGCGCACGCCTCGGAGCCGCGTCACCATAAAGGGTTCAGCGCGTTCCGGAATGAACTACGAAAAAATCGATGGGAAAATCTTAATAAATGTCTGTATTGTGAGCAGAACGCTGGTTGATGTGGTTATTTATCAGATAAAATATGGGTTTTGTCTGTAATAAAGGGGACGTTTTGACGGAAACGGAGCGTTTTAGCGAGTAATGACGCTTACAAACAGCGTGCGTGTTTACATCGCAAAAAATGTCATTTATGAGTTTTTACACATTTACTTCTGTTTTTGTGCACAGAATATCTCACAAATATGTTCACACACAGAGGGATCTATTCTCGTTTTGATCGCGCCACTGAAGATATTGTGCGTCATTAATAAGCTCTGTGTGAAACACAATGTATGCTGTAGCCATTTAAATGACTTAAACGAAGCTTCGATTCTAGAAAATTTGCCTCGACCAGTTTTTGTAATCGAATAATTCGAGTTATTCGAATAATCGTTTCAGCTCTACTTTACACCAATCCTTCAAAGGCAGTGGTTTTGTGTGAGGTGAATTTTCAGCTCTCTGTGATATTAAGTTACATCACCTTGATCATAAAACTGTAGAATCCGGGAGCGGGAGTGAAAGCTGGCAGTGTTCTGCTGCTGTTTTCCATTTTTCTCATTTTTAATCTTAATGATGTGAATCAAATGGAGTGATATTGCATTCTTAATGTATCGTAAAGTCAACAGCGGCTTGTGTTGCTGATGAAGGAATCAGCTTTTTTCCTTGAATGACGCATCGTATTAAACCCCACTGGCGTCCGGATGGTTTTAAATGAGATTATGATCCGTTAAAACAATGCAGCAGCACAGCTCCAGTTCTCGTTATCTGATGGATCGTCCAGCATCACTACACTATCGACTGGGATTAATTAAAGTCATCACTGATAACACCGGCTCTTATTTATGGAAAAGTAGCTTGTGTTTAAAATCTGCAAAGCTCAGCCAAAAAACTCAGAGACATGAGACGAGTCTGGCTTGTTACTTTCTTACGGTTACATTTCAACAAAAATAGCTTTTAATTAAAATTTAGAGTAAAAATATGCTCGATTTAGGCACACTCTCTGTAGTCACTGAGTAAGTCAAAATGAGGATACAACGAAACCAGGTACATCTCAATATACAGTATGTGTATATGTCAGGAGCCGGTCGGCCCCCAGACAGGAGGTAGTGCTGTGTCCCGTTTGGTCTCCTTCGTTTTTGTGTTTGTCTGGTCTTGGCCCCGCTTCCTGTGTTCGTGTTATGAGTTTCACCTGTGTTCTAGTGCGGCCCCTTGTTTGTCTTTGTATATAAGTTGGGTTTTTCAGTTGCTTTTTGTCGGTTCACCCTCACACTCACCGCTCTCCGTGTTCCGTCTGTTTACGTTTGGACATTGTGTGTTTTGTAAATAAATCACCTCAATCTTAGCTCCTGCGTTTGCGTCCGACTTCCCTGAGAGAGTGGAAAACGTGACAGTATATTGTAGAAAATTGTCGTTTATTTTTGTTATTTAATTTAAAACGATAAACCTTAATATATGCTATATTCATTACTAATGAAGTGAAATATTTAATGTCTTTACTGTTTTAATGCTGATGATAATTAAGGTTAATAGCTTAGGAAAACCAGGAATCTAATATCAGGAAAACAAACTAAATAGGTTTCCTGTTTCTGTATAATTATATTACATTTAATTTGATTCTTTTTAGTATTCAGATTTTTTAGATGCACTAGGAGTTAGTATAGTTAGTATGGAGTGTGACGTGAAGACGAGATGTTTAGTTTTCATGTTTATTTACATCAGCGGAGATAGAGGGAGGGAGGGAGGGACGCAGAGAGCAGGTCGGGAAGCTGATGCTCGTCTCTTTCCTAATAATCCACTCTCACAAATCCTCTGATTCCAGAACGGGGTCAGATCGGGGCGGAGTCAGCGCCATTACCCACAGTCCCCTGAGCCTCAGCCTCCTTATTTTGTCTGTTTTTAGCAGAAGGCCTTGAGATTGACGCCGAAGACTGCACACTCCTCCTCCTCCTCCTCCTCCTCCTCACGTCATCTGCATCCTCCTTCATTCAAGTCAAATTTATTCATCAAGCACATTTAAACAACAGCCGTCAACTCCAAACCTCATGTACAAGCTCATACAATAAAGCTAAAATACACAAGCAATTTCACAGTGAATTTTAGGACTTTCATCAAGTCTGCTACATTTCGATTTCCTTTCGATTCAATTCAGGAGCCAGTGACCAAAATGAGACAATATCATTTGCTGATCATATGCCCCAGGGGAGCAGTGATTGGTGTACATCAGTGTTACCTTTACCGATCTGGGACTTGAACCAGCGGCCTTCCCTTACAAACGTTTTAGGCTTCTAGCAAACAGTTTGCTGATTTTGCTGCAAATTTGCAGCAGCCATATTTTCATATGCAAATTAAGTTTGTAGTGGTGGCAAACTTTGTGGAAAACGTATGGCAAACATCCAAAACATCTCAAAATCCAAAAATACTGCGAAGTTTCAATTCAGTTGATTTAACAAACACACCTGCATAAGAAATACAATAGACTACAATAGTGTTTATTGTGTACCAAAACTATAACCATAAAAAATAAGTTACTGCCAGAAATGATTTCAGGATTAATAAGCTGTCCGTGTTACAGTGGCAGACAGGTTTTTGTTAAGCACTACTGGTAAATGTGTCACCAGAGGTTCAGTAGAAGTTTGTCATTACTGGCAAATTGTTTTGGCAAATCACTGGCAAATTATCACTAGTGGCAATTTCTCATTGTTGCTAGAACATTGCTACAAGTTTGACACTAGTGACTGATAATGACAAACTTGTGGCTGAATACTCTGTCAAACTCCACTGTTCACCACAAATTAACAAGTTTGCTGCAAAACCTGCCGTACACATTTTGTAACTCCCTTACCGTTACACTACCAACTATTACCAGTATTCAGTTAACAACATTCAAATGTATCTGAAAAGAAATGAGTTGTCCAATGAAGAAATAAAAATGTCAAATGATATTTCAGCTGCTGCTTGTGATGTGATATGAATCCCCTTACAACATAAAATCTTTGTGCCAAGCTTGTGATTATTCGTGCCAAAGTGTGCCATTGTCAGCCACTAGTGGCAAACTTATGTCAAAGTTCCGGCAACAATGTATTTGCCAGCGATTTGCCAAAACAACATGCCAGTGATGGCAGACGTAGTGAACTTTTGGTGGACGTTCACTTCAGGTTTGCTGCAAATTTGCAGCAACATCGCCAAAGGTTAACGGCAACTGTTTGCAAGAAGGGGAAAATTTGAGTAAGAGTCAGCGTATGATGTTGTCTCATATCGTTTGCTGGCTCCTGAACTGAATCGTATCGTAGCAGACTTTCGTGATTTCAGGAGACATTGAATCGTCGTCTGTTGAATCGATATAACATCATATTGTGATTTACACTCCTAGACAATACACAGTGAACCACATACAAACAGGGCTGTTGAAGGTGTGATGATGAAGTGTCTCTTGTCACTGTAGTTTTATAAGGTAATAAACAGTCTTGGCAGCAGTTCTGCAGTTCAGTTACACTGTGTGCTGAAGATCCTAAATCATCTAAAGTGCTGTGATGTTGTGTTGCTCTGACAGATTAACATATGGCAGGAACATTTTGTGAGTTGTGACTAATAAACCATCAGTTAATTAATAATCTCACATAAGACTGCAGTTTAAAGCTTCTGCATTTGCATTTGTAGAGCAGGTTACAAAACACAATCCAATATGCAGATTTAGCATGATACCATAACAGAAATCCTTTTTGGCATTTCACAGAGGGGCGGCTAAAATGAACAAACTAATTGCAGCAGGGGTGGTTTATTTTGCTTAAATAGCGGTATGTTTGGACTGCAATGGCACCAATTAAACACTATGGTGTGCTAGAAATGCTCCGTTCTCAAGAGCTGTAAGTCTAATTTTGCTTAATTTGGTATAAACAATCAAAACTAAGATATGGAAGAGGCTAATATACAATGTTAGTATTTGAACAATAGAGGGCGCTAAAATGCTACATTAATTTATGCAATATCTTAATAGGGCATTTTTGTGATTTTTTGCTAATTTTGACAGCGACTGCTTTCTTCAACGCTTACTGCATCAGCTGCTACTGCACTGCTTTTGTCACTTTTGCTTGGACCCCGCTCATTGTTGCTGCGTCTGTATTCTTTGTTTGACATTGTTCAAAAACACCAGCGGAGGCTGCTCCTGAAAGTGAGTGATTATTTGTCATTGTGAGCACAGCACAGCACAGCACAGCACACAGGGCACCACAACCAAAAGTGATCTCTGCATTTGACCCATCCGTGAAGGAGCAGTGGGCAGCTAACAAGGGCAGCGCTAAGAGTACCTCAGTGGTAACTCTACCAGTCCGGGATTCAAACCTGCGACCTTCTGATCACAGGGTGAACACCCTACTGTTACACCACCAATTGCCCTGTATTGTTTTCTATTATATCATTCTTATTGCACCTTATTTGTCTGACTGGTTTACCAGGTCAGTTTAGTTTAATTAATGTCACCTGTTCATTGGTTTCCACTTTATTTAAGTCTGTTTCTCCCCTTTGTCTTGCGTCATTGAAGAGACACATTTTGAGTTTTAGTTTTGGATTAGTGGACCCTGGTTTTGGTCTTTAAGCCCAGTATGTTCTGCAAGAGCACCTCAGTAGGTGACAAAGGCTGAATCCAATTTCACCTCCTTGGTCCTGTCCCTGAGCCCTATCCCTTGGACCTTGGCTCTTGGCCCTTGGCATGGAGGAGCAAGGTGCAGGGGTTGAAATCTAATCCTACGAATTGAGACACCTCTTCAAGTCATCATTAGTCTCTGGTGAATTTTATGTTGGCAGATGCAACGTGTGTTTGCTGGATGTTCAACATGCCATTGGCAGTGTTTATTAAATATTTCCATCGCATGAGCTGTTGCCATTTTTGTTGTTTGTCTGCAGCAAAATGGAGATGTATAACTCTAGCCTTGTATTTCTGTGGTGTTTATGGAGGCTGAAAAACAAAGTCAAACTAGACGATACACCTCCATTTATAAATCTCCATTTGAAGCTGTAGTTAGCCCTTTCCCTTCCCCCAACCCTCTGTCTAGATGAGAAGCGGGACACAACCCTAACCCTACACTTTAACATGCAAAACAGAGGGTTAGGGCCAAATGGTGAAATGGGTTTCAGCCAAATTCTAACAAACATGCAGCTTAGACTAGATATTTTAAAATGAGTTGCATGTTAGGTTTGGGTTGTAAAAGTAAAAATCTGACTTTTGAATTTCAAATTTGTGAAAAACAGCCACAGCATGATTTATGAGTTTGGGAACAACCAGGTTTCAAATTTTTAAAGCAGCTGTTGGCGTTCTATTTCCCCCGGCTGTCTCATCTGTCAGGAGAGTGCAGTGGGAGATGATGAAAGGAAGAGAAAAGGGGACAAATCTTTGATCCTGTTTGTGTCTTTTAGCTCAGCAGCAGCACAGTGTAGAATTCACAATCTCAAGTCAAATCACAATCAAATCAGCGCATTAGAGCTGCCGCGTGTATTATAAGAGTCTGTTTGTTCATCTGTCACACTTTAGCTCCATTAAAGCATTTAATACAAAAATATGAGCGAGTAAACAGAATCATTTATTTGTGTGAGTTACAGTGACTGAATTGATATTTACGAGCAGGCTAACTCTGTTACTTTATTAAATTGTTGGTTCCACTGCGCTGCATTTGATGAATGAGGTGAAGTGCTGGCGTTTGCAGGTGAACACACAGCAGGTAAAACTCTGAGCACTCAGTGCATTTTACTCTCCATCATAATCCCTTATCCTCTGCGTTTATCACGTTGATTGGGGGTGAACCCTGCCGGCTGCTGATAGCTGAAATGAAAGTGAAAATCAGTGAGTGAATATTAGTCATTGTGAACACACCACAGCACAGCACACAGTGGACAGCTGACATGGTCAGCACCCGGGGAGCAGTGCTTGGCGACGGTACCTTGCTCATGAGTACCCAGGTACCCTTATAAGTCCTGGGATTCGAACCGGTGACATTCTCTCTTCACCAAACAAGTTTTTTCCACTGGCAGTGCCTATTTTTAAATACAAATCCCGTGAGCTTCAGAGTTCAGACCGCTAATTGCTGTCGGAGGAAAAAGACGCCGGTGGAGATATTTTTTGTCACAGTCCTCAGAGCGCTTCAAGTTGAAATCCATTCAATCCAACTATTGAACAGCGCTCCGCTCGTCAATGTCACTTGTCTCTTGCTAGCCAATCAAAATGAAGGAAGGGGCAGGACATACCTGCTTTAAGCCTCGCCTTCTAATTTCTTAAGAATTAACAGTCTAATTATAACAAATGGTTTCTTCACTCTATCTACTCTTAGCCTGTAATGTAGTTAATATAATTAATATATTTAGACTTCACACTATTCTGCAAATCTGCCTCACCTTTGACATATAATTACAATATTATATGATGTTATGAACTCAACTGAACTCAAATTAATCACTTCACTGAACAGAGGACGTTTCAAGCATACACGGTGCTGTGTAAATGTGTTTGCCCTCTTCCTGATGTTCCTCTCTTAACAAACGCAACCATCATTTAAAATCTGCATTTTCTATTTACTCTGGCTACTTTTGTCTAATATTAAAATGTATTGAGTGATTTTAAGTTTTAATTTACTTTGTTATCATCATCAGGTTTATATATGTACAAAGTATGATGAGACGCTTCTCCATGACCATGCTGCAACATGTAATAACAGTGATCATCACATTCAACATGAAGCAAGGTGCAAACAGGGAATAGAATAAGTGAATGTAAAGCTTCATATGATGTGTTTTACTCAATGTGACATTACACAATGCAGTTAGCAGCACTGACACCAACATGCAGCAGCATTCAACACACAACAACATGCAAGAACACTACAATACAACACTTTTACACACACACATAAACATTAGTCACATTCTAAATCCATGAGGTTTAATCTGAAGTTGGTCCACCATTTCCCGCTATAACAGCTTCAACTCCTCTGGGAAGGCTGTCCACAAGGTTTAGGAGTGTGTTTTCACCATTTTACCAGAAGAGCATTTGTGAGGTCAGCAGCCACTGATGTTGGACGAGAAAACCTGGCTCACTGTCCACAGCCATGAGGCCTTTCTGTGTGGAGTTTGCATGCTCTCCTCATGTTCACGTGGGTTTCCTCCCACAGTCCAAAAGCATGCAATATAGGCTAATTGGTGACTCTAATTGGCCCTGTAAGGTGAGAATGTGTGTGTGACTGCGTGAGTGTGTGTGCCCTGTGGTGTGTTGGGCCTGTAGGTTCCCGGGATAGGCTCCGGTCCCCCCGCGACCCCGGCTGGGATTCAGCGGTTCAGATAATGAATGAATGAATGAATATAAAAATACTCCCCTTGCTTGGTTGAATTTAATTGAATAAGAATCAAGTTTAAACGAACATCCCAGAAACATTAATGGCATGTGTTGTGATATCGTATCAGTTTCCACAACACTGCTATAAGAGGAAAGAGGAAATGATCTTTGCTTTTGGTGTCTTGTCTCCAAGCAACTGGTAAAAGAGTTTAATGTGGATTTCTGGTTGTGTGTTTGACATTTACAGTGGTGAATAGTGAGATCAAGGTTGGAAATTAAAGTGTAAATTCATCTCAGGCCGGCTGCTGGTGTTTTTGTGACGTTAACAGTGATGGAGTTTTATTGGTGTTGCTGCTGAGAGTCTGAAACACTCTGGTCAGAAAGCACAAAAAGGAGGTAAAATCAATAATCAATAACCTGAACAAACAGGTGGAAGAGCTACAGAACACTCAGCACTCAGCGCACTCTTCACATCATCTCACACTCTCACCCGGAGCTGCTGGACGTCTCTCTCTTTCTGTCTTTTATCTTTTCTCTCTCTCTCTCTTTTTATTGTCCTCACTCTGCCCTGTCTCTCTCTGTCTCCTTTCTTTTTTCTTTCTTTCATTCTCTCTCTCTTTTATTTTCTGTCTGTCTCTGTCTTTCTTGCTGTTCTCCAACCTTTCTCATTCTTTCTCTCTTTCTCCTTCTCTCTCACCCTGACTTTTTCTTTCTTTCTTTCTTTCTTTCTTTCTCTGTGTCTCTCAGGTTGTGTTACCGTAGAAACAGGCAGATTTAGGATTGAGTGTGTTCAGTTCAGTAAACATTAACCATGATTATTTCTGTTTTATTTATCTAGACGCAGGCTGCTGTGGCACTCAACAGAACAGAACAACATAAGATTTCAGTACAAATATTTTTATTTTATAATATTCTCTCTCTCTCTCTCTCTCTCAAGATTTCTGGAGTGTGTGTGATTGTGAGCTGGCTGACGTATTCTCTGATCTCGTTACGTTTAATTACACCAGACCTGTTTTGGTCTGTTTGCAGCCAAATTAAAGTTGAACAATAATTATTTGTGGTGACAACATGCAGTTGTACCCAATTTGCAGACCAATCAATAGAAATAGAGCAGCATGGGAGTGTTTTATTGGCTCTGAGCAAACCATCAGACAGGAATCAAAGTCTCGATAAACATCTCTTATTTTCATCTGACCTCGTCTGATTGAGTTTACTGTTCATGTTTGTAGAGAAAATCAAGTTAATCGCCAACAGCAAGTGTGTGTGTGTGTGTGTGTGTGTATTCTAAACAGATTTGTTTTTCCAAATTTTACAACAGCAGCTTTTAGCCCTGCAGCCGCTTTTATAAAACAGTGTATACAGCGGTGTCACCAGATGAGAATGAGACAATATGAGATTTTAACACTATTTTTTACTGACATGAGTGGAGTTGAGTATGGAGGTGGAGTTGAGCGTGAAGGTGGAGTTGAGCGTGAAGGTGGAGTTGAGCGTGAAGGTGGAGTTGAGCGTGGAGGTGGAGTTGAGCGTGAAGATGGACTTGAGCGTGAAGGTGGAGTTGAGCGTGGAGGTGGAGTTGAGCGTGAAGATGGAGGTGAGCGTGAAGGTGAAGTTGAGCGTGGAGGTGGAGTTGAGCGTGAAGGTGAAGTTGAACATGGAGGTGGCGCGGAGCGGAAGGTGGAGTTGAGAGTGAAGGTGGAGCGAGCGTGGGAGGTGGAGTTGAGTGAAGATGGGAGGTGAGCGTGAAGGTGGGGTTGAGCGTGGGAGGTGGAGTTGGAGCGTGAAGATGGGAGGTGAGCGTGAAGGTGGAGCGAGGTGGGAGGTGGAGCGAGCGGAAGATGGAGGAGCAGGAGGTGGAGTTAGAGCTGCAGAAGATGAGGTGAGCGGGAGGTGGAGTTGAGCAGGAAGATGGAGGTGAGCGTGAAGGTGAAGGAGCGGGAGGTGGAGCAGGAGCGTGAAGGTGGAGTGAGCGTGAAGGTGGAGCGAGTGAAGGGGAGTTGAGCTGCAAGGGAGTTGGAGTGAAGATGGAGAGCGTGAAGGTGGGGCGGAGCGTGGGAGGTGGAGTTGAGCGTGAAGATGGAGGTATGCGGAAGGTGGGAGCTGGAGCGTGGGAGGTGAGTTGAGCGGAAGGTGGAGTTGGAGCATGGAGGAGTTGAGGAGTGAAGGTGGAGTTGAGCGTGGAGGTGGGAGTTGAGCGTGAAGATGGAGGTGAGCGTGAAGGTGAAGTGAGCGAAGGGTGAGTAGTGAAGATGGGAGGTGAGCGTGAAGGTGGAGTTGAGCATGGAGGTGGAGTTGAGTGAAGATGGAGTTGGAGAGTGAAGGTGGAGTTGAGCGTGGGAGGTGGGAGTTGGAGTGTGAAGGTGAGTTGAGCATGGAGGGGAGTGAGAGTGAAGGTGGAGTTGAGCTGGAGGTGGAGTTGAGGGTGAAGATGGAGGTGAGCGTGAAGGTGAAGTTGAGCGTGGAGGTGGAGTTGAGCGTGAAGGTGAAGTTGAGCATGGAGGTGGCGTTGAGCGTGAAGGTGGAGTTGAGAGTGAAGGTGGAGTTGAGCGTGGAGGTGGAGTTGAGCGTGAAGATGGAGGTGAGCGTGAAGGTGAAGTTGAGCGTGGAGGTGGCGTTGAGCGTGAAGGTGAAGTTGAGCGTGTACAGACGCCAGATTTTGCTTCTGAAAGTTCCACTGCACGCTCAGAATTTTGGCACAAAAATGCCACTATTATATTTCACCTCAATGAGAGATGTCATGTTTTAATATCACAAGATCTTGTGGCACCCCTAGTTTATAATCAGAAAGTATATTTATAAAAGTAATAAAGCTGTGTACAGCTGGTGACCGATATTAATGTTTCAGGGCTGATGTTGATACTGATTACTGCTAGTTAACGGGGACTGATAACTGATATTTGGAACCAATATGCAAAAAAGAAAAAAAGAATAATTAAAATCTCTGTCATTATGAATTTTACAAACACAAAACTTTATTCAAATAACTTTGTTTATAAATACTTAAATTATTTTTCACATTATTTTAACCTTTTAGTAACATTAAAATACTGTGTAAACTTAAACATTTTAGTATTCCAAATGAAGCAGCAAGCAATGTTCTATTTATAAAACACACTCTATCTAAAAGCAAGCACAGTGGACCTGCTCTGGGCAGTTGGTAGTGTAACAGTTAGGGTGTTGGCTCTGTGATCTGAAGGTACCGGAATGGTAAATGGTGCTGTGCTGTGTTCACAATGACAAATAATCACTCACTTTGACTCACTTTTAATTAATTCACTTTAATGTGTGCAGGACCACCTCAAAGCCCCCACCCCGGACCGCCAGGACATTGGCATTGTCTCCTCCGTGTCTCTTTGTCTTTTCACTCGCAGCGGGAAGTTGGCCGAGCATGATAAATCACCTGTTCCACACAAACCTACACATAATCACTTATCTCCACTCGCTGCGTTTGGCCCTGTAGCCCAGCAGCCATTTGTCTCACATACTCTTAAGCTTTCACCTCACATTCCACACACACACACCTGTGTATCCCATAAAGCATCTTTGTTTCTGGTGTTGTGTTGCTGTGTTTCTTCCGTGACTTGGGGAAATGTAAGACAAAGTCTTATCACAGCGATCGGCAGGATTTTCCTCTTTTTCCCCCTTTGGCTTACATGTTTGTGTTTCCTGACCGTGAATAAAATGAGGCAGAAGCAAACTAAGACTGAGCACCATGGTTGAGATTGTTTTGTGTGATTTTAACACACACACACACAATGTGTAAATTGGTAATGATTTTGATGTGGTGAGTTGTGGTTATGAATAATTCTGCTTTAATGAAAACTTGTACAGAGGAGAAGATCAATCTGATAAAGACCCATTTTGCATGCACAGTTTGGTTGAATTTGCTCCAGGACACTGTAAAAAATGTCACAGAATAATGCACTGTGACCAAAAGCTGTCTCCATATTATTTTACTGTATTTTCCTCACAGTACAATACTGAAAAAGAGTAAATTAACAGTAAATGTGGATTTTCAAGTGTTTCAAACACAGGAAGTCTCCATCCACACGGGCGTTGGAATCTGAATGTCCTACGTATTTTAGTTGTGTTTTGCAGCTGCTCTTGATTGACTTCAGTGATTACATTAGCGTTGATCTGACGCTGTTTAACGCCAACCTGCAGCAGTTGGTGTTAAACCAGTTAGTAGTTTGGTGTGTTTACCTGCATTCTACTCATTTGCTTTGATAGCACATCACATTACATTACACGTGGCAGATACTTTTATCCAAAGTGAAACATGCAGGCTTGGGAGTGTAGAAGAACCAACAGTGGGCACTAAGTGCTGAGTTGTACGTGTAGGAGGATGAAGGTGTCCTCAGTGGGTTCGGACAGGGGTGATAAGGGATGGACAGGGATCTAAGAGAGGACGTGTTCTCTGAAAAGGTGAGTCTTAAGGAGGCTCTAGACGACGGAGAAGGTTGCACATGTTCTGGTGGGCCTTGGCAGCTCATTCCAGCAGCGGGGAACCGCAAAGAAGAGCAGTCTGGACTTGGGGCGCTTTAAGAGAAAATTTCTTTTTTATTTTGACTTGCAAATCATTTTGTGAAATAAATCCTGGAAAATACTCTGCAGTTGTGCCTCCTTTTCTAGTGCCACACCAGCAAACATGACGGTTTCATAATATCATTAGAAAAGCTGCCGCCAAATTTTTGGCTGCAACAATAAAAAAAGGACTGCAAAATCCTGCAGGGATGTATATGTATATGTATGCAAAACAGGTGAAAATGGTGTGAGTAAAAAATGATGCACATAAAAGAGATCGACCAATATTGGTTTTTCAGGGACGATACTGATAGAGATTACTGCAAGTTAACAGGGCTGATAACCAATATTTACAACCAATATGCAAAAAAAAAGAGAAATAAAATCTACTAAAATACTGTATTTTACAAACACCAACACACAGCTTTATTTAAATAACTTTATTGTTTATAAATACTTTAACTTTTTACATTATTTTAAATGAACAATTTTAGTAAGACTGTGGAACTTAATTCCAAATTATTATAACAGTTTTGTAATATCACTTTGTTTAATATCTGAATCACTGGACTCAATAATAAAAACCTGCAGAAAGAAATAGAAATAACAAACGAAATGTGAACTTTTTGCCCATTTGAATGAAGAGAACACACCCCTGTTTTGTGATGGCTTGTTGTTACTTGCTGTTATTTGACTTTGTTAACTTGGTGGACAGGTTCTAGAACTTTACACACCCCTAAAGACAGTTCCATTTGAACTCTGCACTTGGGTCCATCTGATGATCATTACAGCTGTGATGTTCCTGATTATTCCTGCGTAGAAAAGACAACATTTCACTGTTTTATGCAGTCCTAATGTCAAGGTAATTTAATAATAATGCCACACATACTGCAGATGTAGTTACTTAGGACTACTCTAGTGGCCAGAGTTGAATTATCTTGACTCTATGACCTGCTGAATCTACATCACTGACCATTCAGAGATCATTGGAGGCCATTTGGAGTGGTCAAGCTTGTCATTTCTATTAAAAAATAGGCCTCATTACAAAATTCTTATGTTTTTATCTAATAGTTTGCACAAACAGATCTGCAGTAAAATTTGTTTTATAATAAAAATGGATTTTTGCTGGACTTTAAGGCCATATTGTTGTGTGTTTACCTGTCAAGAACAGGCAGAAAGTTTGAACATAGTGCAGCTCATTATGAATAATTCTCTGAGGCTTCTCTTCTTCTTCCTGTGTCCCACCTGCCCCGTCAGCACCCTGCTGTTATCGTCCGTCCACCCAAACCTCGGCCACGATTATTTTCCTCTCGGCAACTGTTGACTCATCCAATAAAAGAAAGCAAATAATGCCATGTGACTCATTCCTACCCACAGGCTTTAAATAATATGAGAAATATTGTGCACTTTGTTTCCATATGGCAGGGGATTGTGGGTAATTGCAATGTAATTGCTTTATATGTTTGTACTCATTATACGTTGGGACCATTTCCCCCTGCCAGCTGCCATCTCCGTTACCGAGCCATCACCTCCCTTCCTCCCGCTCCCTCTCTCTCTCTCTCTCTCCGTTTTTAAACAATGTCTTGTAGCAGCAGCGTTGCTGTATTTTTGTGGCTCTGCTGCCCAACAGGCTCTGAATAAATGTCACATCTACATTAGTAAATGAGATCTCGGCCCCGCTCTCCTCGTTTTCCTCCCCCAGGTCCTAGTGCATTAGCAGACAGCTGCATGGCTAATCTCTAAAACATGAAGGTCACAGTCGGGTGAGCCGGTGGGGGTTTGAGGAGGGAGCGGGGCAGTTTGAGTGGTACACAATGCAGGACGCTCCGTTTAAGGTCTCTCAAAATGATCAACTTTGTGAGCTGCTGACCTGGAGATAAAACCCTATCTCCAGCTAAAACTCAAATTTACAGAAGGAGGACAATCACGAGTAAATTCTAAGTTTAAGACAGTGTAACATGGTTAAATGTTTGCTAATTAAAGAGATGGACATTAGAGCTAGGTCAGTATTGGGTTTTAAAGATCCAATTCAATAAGATTAAAAATGCAGTAATGATTATAAAGTGAGATTCTCTCTAATGTCATCACCAAATCATAACGTCCCTTACAAGACGTTTCTCGTACACTGTGTGATTTGTTTCAATCATTTTGTAAACCTCCAGCTCAAACTGTACCACTAAATCTCATGCAGTGAAAAGCCAAAGCTCCTGTGCACACACTATATGGGCTGATGCTCGAATGCGACCTGACCCCTCTCACTACACAACACATTGGACCCCCACACCTGGAACTGTAACGTCGAGCCTCCAATGCCTCTGTCCAGACTACACGCTGCGCCGCCATGTTTTTACTCTGCACTCTGCTTGCATTTCACTTCCAGTTCTGTGTTGGCGCAGACGCAATGAGGGAAACCCACTGAGGTTGAGGTGAGTTGGCTCGTGGCTCTGCTTCAACAGCGTGATCCCCTCACGAGGAGTGACCAGATTTACAAACAGGTTTGACCATACGATTGCCGACCGGGAGCTGGTCGTGAGGGTGACTCGGCGCTTGTTACCGCATGTAAACTACACGAAACCCGACACACGATTAGGCTGAAACTCGGGTTGATCCAAAAAATAGTCACACGGGTGAAAAATCAGCTGCAAATTGACTGGACATCGCACAGTGGGAGCCCAGCTTAAAAGTGTAGTTTGATTATGTTGCCACAAGTGTGTCATTGTCAAATGTATTTACCAGTGATTTGCCAAAATATTTAGCCGGAATGACAAACTTGTAGTGGAAATGTTGGTGACTAATTTACCAGGTGCATAAGTTTTCCACAAAGTTTGCTAGAAGTCCACCACAAGCTTGCCACAAACCTAGCTTGCAAGTGAAGGTTTGACCTTGCTGCAAATTTGCAACAACATTGTCAGCATTGCTGACCATAAGATTGGAGGTTTGAATACCAGAAACTACCACCGTTGGGCCACTGAGCAAGAACCTTTACCCCAAGTTGGTCCAGTGAGACTGGCCCTGTAATTAGAGCATCTGCTAAATGCTGTAGATGTACAGTAGATAACAGGTATAATGCATTTTTACTCACGGTGTATAAATTACAACTCCACTGAGTATTTTGTGTGGAAACTGGGTTCAGATCAGAGTTTTTTCAAAGCTGTTTCCTGCATGGACTGTGTCAGTGTGTAGTTTGTCTTAGTAAAGTTGCGATCTGACAGCGTTCCCGGCCGAGCCGCTGTTCCCCCGGTGAAGGCCAGTAGGAGCTGATTAAACTGGCTCAGACGCAGTTTACTTCTCTGCTCTGACTTTGTTGGATTCCGTTTGTGTGACTGCAGCACTCTCAGTGCGGCCCCGTTTTGAAGTAGAAGTGAAAAGCAGAACACAAAAGCTGCAAACACACTGGCAATGAGCAGACGAAAGCTCTTCCCCAGCTCTCAACCCGAGTAAGAGTCTAGGAGTTTAAATCCGAGGTTGCTGAATAAAAAGCAGAATCTGTCTCTCGCTCTCTCTCATCCTGACTGTGCAAGTCCTTTGTGGGGACAAAATGTCCTGCTTATAGAAACAACATGAAAACTCTGATGCTGTGGATCCCCAAGTGATTCTTCTTTCCTCTAAAACTTTTACTCAGAACACTAAAGAGGCCAAAGCTGTGGCTTGGGTTTGTGTGTGAGAGAGCTCTGCTTAGATAAGCAGTTTTAACTACATTTCAGTAGAACCTCTCCGTTAGGGTTGTGATAAGTGTGTGTGTGTTCATGTATTTACGGCATTGTGGGGACCTTTTGTCCCTAAAATCATTTTTATCTGTTTTTTTTTTACTTTTTGGGGACATTTGAGAGGTCCCCATGAGGAAAATGACTTTATAGAAAATGTGCTTGTTTTATTTGAGAAACTAAAAGAGGTAAAAGATGTGCTTTTGGTTACTGAGGTTAAGGTTAGGGTTAGGATTAGGTGTAGGTGTAAAATTATATACATCTAGTCATTATGGGAGCCTGTGGAAGGACCTCACAAAGATAGTAATACAAGACTGTGTGTGTGTGTGTGTGTGTGTGTGTATTTTCATCCTTTCATCTCGTTGTGACTCCTAAACGAGATAAACACTCCAAGCGTTTTCGCCGTTTTAGAGTTTATCTCTCACTTCCGTTTTTTATTGTTTTCTCCTCGAGCAAAACCAACTGCAGTCGTTGTAAACACATTCCAAGGAATAATAATAAATCACAGATATTCATATTCACTATATAATTTGATTTGATCATTTTAACAGAATTCTTTTCTCTGCTTGAACTTAATGTTTTCCAGTGCTACAACTAGAGCTATGTTTACGAGTGATTAAGATGTAAAGCAGATCTTATGCACATTTAATACAAAAAGAACTCAAATTACATACATGACATTATTTGCTCTTATCACTGAATATCTCACATTACTAAAATTGCACATTTTCACTTTCTACTATATCTATCTATCTATATATGTTCATGTATGTATGTATGTATATATATATACAGTAGTCATTAAGGTCATACTTTAACATAAAGGTTCTTCAAAGCACTGAAAATGATCTCAGAAAGTGCACTTGAAGTTTTTAGATGAATCAGATGCATCTTGATTAAAGTGTGGAGTAAACTGTAGTAATGAGGAAGGCATGTCTGGCCACTCACATCCCCTGCCACTAGAAAAGCAAATGTAATTGTTGCCGTCCCCGAGGAGGCCGTAAGCCTGTTACGGGGCCTGAGACTGCGACTTCTTCATGGCCTGTTTTGGGGAGAGTGATGATGATTCATCAGAAGTGATGCTCCTCATCCTCATCGCTCCTTGTCCTCCTCGTCCTGGAGACCGGAACGTTCTGTAGACGCTGCATTTCATAAATCTGGTTGTGTGCATAAAAGGCTTTGCAGTGTCACGAGGCAGTAACGTGATGGATTTACGCGGCGATGCTGTTTACCTCCGTCAGTGTTTCCCTGCTTTTAAATCATCCCATATTGAATATTGAACAGCGGCCAGACTGCCATGATGAGAAATCAATTAGATTGTGATCAGATGCTCAATAACGCATGACGTACGAGACGCAGAGACGCAGTCACTCTCAAGCTTTAAAAATGTCCTGCTGGAACGCATTGCAGCTGCTGCTCGAGTTACCTCCCAACATTCAACAAGAAACTCAGAACATACTAACGTGCTGAAAGACAAGACATAATAACCTCATAACCTGGTCCATGTGCGTTATTTACACATCTAAGGAGGAAAACAACATTTTCAACACTATTAGAGTTACTGCAATTAATATAGGAGTTAATTTAATCTAAAGAGTTTAACTGAGTAAGGATGTATTCAAGTGAGTAACTCGGAAAGACTGAAATGAGCTAAATTGGTGCTTGGTTACTCTATTTTACAGAGCAACTTGACTACTCATTACTTTAGGTGCTTGGACAGGTTGCTTTCTCAGTGTGCAGCGGTTGAAAGAGTTTCCCACCTGGGCATAGCTTGCATTTCACTGAAATATTCATGTCTTTATGTGCAATAAACCAAAAATAATTCAAGTATTTCCAGTCGCCAAATATTCCTGTGCTTTCTTCACTGTCTTCTCTGTCCTCCATGTCTAGTTTAAAATGTATATTTTTAATGTATATTTTGTGTTTTACTTTTACTTTTACTTGTTTATTCCATGTGCCTTATTTGTGACACCGCCTTATCTGTTCTGTTGTTCTCTGTTCTCTGCACTGAAAAAAAAAAAACCTGGAGCCACGTCGTCTCGTCTCTCTATGTATCTGTACAGTATATAGCAGAGGTGACAATAAAGCTCACTTTGACTTTGACTTTTGACTTTGACTTTTGACTCAAATCAATCTCTGTAACAACTACCTCACCACACCACTTACGACTTACAGTGATGCTGGTAACACAGAAAAGGCCGTTACTGTAGTCTAGTAGCTGTAATTAGGAACTGAGAATTAAACTGTAATGTACATTATTTTGTTACCGACAAAAGTAATGAAATGACAGTAACGTGTTACTTTGTAATGCCTTATCCCGTAACATCTGCCGTAATAATATCACCACTAACAGGTGAAATGAACTAGACTGATTGTCTAGTTCAGTGAGGACATATGAGCCAGCCAGTGAACATGCTTGTTCTTGACGTTGACGTAAAAGATGGGCAACTATACGAATCTGAGTGACTTTGATGAGGGCCAAATTATGATGACAGCTAGATACCAGGAGTGTAAATCACAAATTTTATGTACAATTAATTAAAATTAACCAAAAACTACACTCTAATTGATCTCTAATCAACACTGTCTTATTCATGTCAGTTATTTGATTATTCTTGAAATTTTCTTAATACCTTTAAAAAAATAATTCCGTTATTACTAACTAGTTGTTGATGTAGTGTCTCATTAAAAACATTCCAGTGTGTGTTGTCATGTGAGTCCACCCTGCACAGTCTGATATAACATCTGTGTGTATTTATTTCAGTTATTTTAACATCGCAAATATACTCACTCTTTCATTAGAAACATAAGAAACCCAGCTCTAATATCTGAGCATATTTACACTACAAACCTTGTCATTGAACTATGATGGTGAAAAACAAACAAAACCAAAACAATTCTTTAGTCAGAATCCAGTTGAATTAATGGTGATACTGATTTGAGGTGAATATCACACAGCCCTGCAGCAGAACTTCAATATTAGATGGGAATCTGATGATGACTGATAGCTGATATTCTGATGGTCCTGAATAAGGTTTTATGTGCATGTAGAGTGCAGAACTGGAGAAACTGGAGTACTTTAGGAGTGGAGATGAGTTTACACTGCTCAGAGTACAGAACGAGCGGTAACTACTGCTCATTAGAGAAAGTGCTCTCAGATGTGCAGTAGACGCTCTGCAGGATGTCATGCAGCTGCGTGATGGAGAGTCTGGTCTCTCTTATTATCCAGGAGATCTCATTAATGTTGGAATGCAGTTCTCTCCATCGCACTCTGCTTTTTATTTTATCTTTACTGAGTAATCTCAAATGCACAGATAATTACAAGTGCTTCTCTCCTATATCTGTGGACGTATTAAAGGATGTTATAAGCCTTTATGTAAACTGTGAGTCAAAAGAGGGACCTGAACGTAACAGTCAACATAACTGGCAAACGGTGGCTGAGTTACAAAATTCTTTCACTGTGGCATTCATAGTTAAATGTCCAACTAAGCCACCTGAAACCGTTGCTGCTTTTGGGAGAGAACGGAACAAGTAAATGTATAAAAGTTGATCAAAATCATAAGTCAAAGAAGGGAACATTTCTCATAACCAATTATCAAAAGTGTTGCATTGAAAATTAAGTTTGCAGCAACGTGATTACTACATTTCCCAACAAGCCTTAAACATGTAGCTGCAAAACCTGGCAGAAAATAAAAAGTGTTAAAAACGTATTAATAACGTTGGTGACTTTGTGTCTGTAAATTTGGTTGTTAATTTACATTTTATTATTGACAGTTTAAGCAGTTATCATTCATGTAAAAATATGGTTGTTAGTGAAAATTATTTCATACGGAAGCCAATTTCCACCAGCGTCCTAAAATTTCTTAATATCTCAAAATATCAAGATATTAAGTCATTATTTTGAGTTGTTATTTCAACTTGGATTATAAATATTTTTACCAACTAGGTGGAAATGGGCTCCCATAATTTCATATTTAAAATTAAGTCGGCCAATCTAATCGCTTGCAAACTGAATACTAATTGCTAATTGTTTTAGCAAATACATTTATCACCAGTGACAATTTGACGTTGTTGCCAGAACATTGCTGCAAGTTTGCTACTGGGGTCTGACACGGGCAAACTTGTGGCAACATATTCTTCACTGTTTGTCACAAATTAACCACAAGTTTGCTGCAAACATTTTGTTTTTGTAAAGGTCCTCATGAGGAAACATTTGCAGAAACATGTCAGTGTTTTATTTGAGAAACTAAAAGAGGCAAAAGATAAAGTGAGTGATTGTCATTGTGAAAACAGCACAGCACACAGTGCAAGACAACCACATGTGAGCTCTGCATTTGACCCATCCGTGAAGGAGCAGTGGGCAGCTGGCATGGGCAGCACCCGGGGAGCAGTGCCTGCGGACGGTACCTTGCTCATGAGCACCTCAGTGGTACCTTTACCAGTGTGGGACTTGAACAGACGACCTTCTGATCCTACAAGTGTGTGTGTGAGCGTGTGTAGGAATTCCACAGTATTTTGAAACAGCAGTGTGCGCGTTGGAACGGAGCAGGAACAATGTGGAGTTTTAAATCAGCCGTTAAAGCAGCTCTGTTCCTGCAGACTCGCCTCCCTAGTCATGCATAAAAGGCTTTTTGGGATTTTTCTCAATGTAATGTAAAGGAAAAGCAGAGAACTGTCCCGGCTCGTGACACGGCTGGCATCGTAGTGCCAAATTCCTCAACTCTTCCTCCCTCTGATTAGCTCCGAGTTTCCCTCTGTCCTCTAGCTGTCAGCTTCATAGGACCGTTCGTCTCGGCGGCTGTCGGAGAGAGAATGATGGTGACGTTGAGAGAGGAAAAAGAGAGAGAGAGATGTGAGAGTAGGGTTCAGGTGATGCTGTCATCAGTCACACAGATAACTTCATTTCCTCCGACCAACAGCCGAGAATCTCAGCACGTTCCCCTCACCTCCCTCTCTCTCTCGCTCTCTCTCTCTTTCCTCCACTCGCCTTTATCTGCTTCTCTGAGGAACTGATAAAAATAACATTTAGACCCGGAGTCTGGCCTCTGAACTCTGCTGCTCAAATAAAAATGTGGACACAGATGTCAGCTCATGCTGTATTTCCAGGGTAAATGGCGTTAAACCGGCTGATGTCAGGCAGGACTCCGGGTGGGATTTGGCAACAGCTGCTGGGAAAATAATTTATTGTGCTCCTTGTGCTCTGTATTGATTTGTCAAAATAATTTCATACTAGAAATCATTAGTTGCTTTGACGTAGATTGTCTTAAATCACATTTATATGGGGCTGGAATTAGTGATGGTCTGTTCACAAAAACGAAATAAAATCAGTTTTTACGCTCGATGGACCAAGAAACTTTTTCACTGATTATATAAAGGCATCGTAACGCACTCACATCGACAACCGTTCTTAAGAAGAAAATTGGGCTTCATTCACCAATATTTTAAAATTGCCTTTTAGACGATCTTTTAAATACGAAACTGTCTTAAGAAATGCTTTAATGTGATCTTTTTCCAAGTTCTTCTGCGCGACCTTGTGCGTGACCACCTGAACGGTTATGCTGTATAAGGCATGCATGTCCATTATATGCTATTCCAATAATATTTAGTCGATAAATAAAGGCACATCAGAATGTTTCAATTGGCAAAGATCTCAAAACGCAAAGTAAATCTAGAGCTGCATTTCCACAAGAAAACACCAGTGTGATGCTCCAGTTTTGTAGCTGTGACATGAAAACTAGCCGAGTAGAAAGACTCTGATTAAAATGCATTGAAGTGAATGTGAAAGGGACGAGGGATGATTTCAGTAGGAAGAAGACGAGTGCGGGTGGAAACGGATGGAGATGTGTGTTCAGTGAGGTGGTCTGAGGTGGCATAAGAACTGTGCTGACTGTCTGAGGGAGGCTTTCCAGGCCCAGATCCCATGTGTTCTTAATGAGAGAAAATGAAATGGTGAAAATAAACGTCAAAATAAAAGGATGAAAAAGACGAGTGCACGTGGCGACAGTTACATATCATATCGTCAATAGACACATGGACTATCGAATCACATCAAATTTTATGACTTTATGTAGAGAACGGCGGCTGTGTGGCAAAGCATCGAAATTTGAGCTCTGTGGTAGTCTATTGGGGAACAACAGATGACAACGTGGACAGAACTCACGAACGAGTGCTCAACACACAACGCAATACTCGCAGAACTCGACACACACTGCAATAGGCCACATGTTGTACAGTAGAGTTGGAATCATGTTTCTAGCACAAAAACTGTAGGAGGAGCAGCAGTGAGAAAAGGTGTGTGGAATAAAAATCAGATAACGATATGTGATGCTCGCTGCCGTCACATAAATATTGGTGAATGAGGCCCAAAGTTAGTGAGCGTCCATATCTGATTAGGAGTAATATGAAAAATGCACAGGACGTCTTCATAAACTTGCGTCACCGGCATTATTGGAATATTACGGTTACACATATACTGTAGTTCCTGGTGTATGCAAAATGTCTGATCAAATGAAGGAGCTTTAAGCAGGTGCTGAGACATTACCCACTGCTCTGCGTTAATCGTGTAATACTTACAGAATTCTGGATATTCAGGGACACTTTAGTGTTTAAATGGATTATTATTTTGCAGTATAAAATGTGCTTTAGAAGAAGAAGCTTGTGAAACACTTCAGTGACTCTCATCTCACTTACAGTCCTTCTGTTTTACGATTTCCAGCGTGATCCAGGCCGTCTCTACTGATTCCCCAAATTAGCTGCTCTGCTCCTCACATCAAAATGCTAAATACATTTATTAGCGCGTCTGACACTTATGTGGCTAATTAGAGAAGCGGCCGAGGCACACTAATGCTGTGGGAATGTGTCCAAAACGGGGCTGAGTATCGATTGTAGCTGTCCTGCTGTTGTTATATTGGAAAATGGGAGCATTATTTGGGACTCATCCATTAAGATTTTATCCTGATGGAATAAAATGCTGCATTAGCCGCTAATGGATTTTCTGTGCCAAAGTCAGCAGGAAAGTCTAGAACCGTATATAACAATGAAAACTAATAAAATGTCATATGAATAAAAATATGTTTAATAAATATTGTATGAAGGGACATCACAGTGGTTCGCACTGCCGCCTCACAGTAAGAAGGTGCTGGGTTCGATCCCCGAGTCTTTCTGTGTGGACGATCTCCCCGTGTTCGCGTGGGTTTCCTCCGGGTGCTCCCGTTTCCACCCACAGTCCAAAAGCATGCACTGCAGGTTAATTGGTGACCCTAAAACGGCCCGTAAGGTGTGAGTGTGTGTGTCCTTCAGTGTGTTGGCGCCTGTCCAGGGTTGTTCCCCGGTCCCCCCGTGACCCCGGTGCGGATTAAGCAATTTGGATAATAAATGAATGAATGAATGAATGACCATTTACAACATTTAGCAGATCCTCGTACCCAGAGTGACTTCACTTTCCTAATTTTAGGGAGGGTCTGCTGGAGCAACTTGGGGTTAAGGGTCTTGCTCAGAGAGTGCTGGTGGTAGGATTTGAACCCACAACCTCTTGGTCTAAAGTCAAGCGTCCTGACCACTACAGACCACCCGCAGTAGAACAGTAGTGATATGCTGCTAAAACAACATCTATGTCCAAACAACCTCAACACCAAAAATGACACCTGTTGTGGGGTTTTGGTTTTAATGAAGTATATAAACCAGACGAATGAATGGACACTAGGGGTGTTGAAATTAATCACATAATGGATGCATCGTGATACAGACGTGGACAATTCCATAAGCGATCATATCACAGGGTTTCTACCGGCGTTCCTCTGCCCCTGGTGGTCAGCGATGGCATTGCAGGTGGTCCGTGACATGCAGTCCAGTTTAACTATTAAAATCAGGTTTTGATTATTTTCAAAACATTTCCTGATGATCTGGACTGCTTAGCCTGGGTGATGCTTCCTGCGACAGAAGCAGTTGAAATCCCTGGATTATATCATAATGGCATTGCTTGGAGATTTTCTGCCCGATCTGCGTGCATGGTCAATCTGCGTGCAATGTGAAGTAGTGTAGAAAAAGTGACGGGATGCATCAAGGTCGTATTTAATCGAATTGTTGAACTGATTATTGCAATGGAATCGAATCATGAGACCAGTGAAGGTTCACACCTCTAATGGACACAACACAGAATTCTGACAGCTGCAGACCAACAACATCTCTAACCAACCTCAAGTGAAACTTTATGTGAATGCTGGTGTTTGCTTGTGGACAGAGATCTTTGTTCAGCAGATCATTTCCGTGTTAAATGGCGTACTAATACAGTTTTGCTCTTAGCTATGGGCGAGTGTGGAAGAGTGCTTATCTTGACACTTTGGGGAGGGGGAATTAATTTAGGATCTTCACGCTGGAGGATGACGAGAAGGAGGACGAGAAGGAGGAGGAGGAGGAGAGGGCGAGTCACGGAGGATGAAGAACGACTAACGAAGGCCGTCAAACGCGCGACTCGACGTCGACCCGAAACCCATCCATTATCCAGCAGCCACGAGACCAAGCGCTGGGCGTCGCATTAGAGCTTCGGGTCCGGGTTTTTGATCTACAGTGGGGAGAGGAGCATTAACTTTACCGCTGCTCCCATCCGTCAGTGGAACGGAGAAACGCAGCGACGCTCCGCATCATTCCCGACCGTTTTTGGCAAGGCTGCCTCCCTCATTTATTCCCACTGTGAATCTAATATTCAGCAGCGTTTGAAATACGAGGCTCTCGGGATGCTCTGCACCTGGCAGGATTCCGCATAGCGTTCGTTTGTTCGTTCAGTTTTCACATTCCCCCAAAAATTTCACTTTCCCAAAAAACATGGGTTGTTTTTTGTCTCCAAAACCAAAATGAATTTCTAAATTTCATTTACCGAATTTGCAAATACAATATGGGAAAATATTAAATGCCACTTATATTCCATTTTGTTAGGCACAAGTGGTGAGGAGGTGGTGGTCTAGTGATTAGGATGCTTGCCTCGGATAACAGCATCTACTAAATTAAACGTGTGACCTAAAAGTGTTATCCAGTCCCTCCGGGATTTAGGGCCTTTTTTGAGATTGTTGCAGTCTAAAATGTCTGATTTTGTGGCAGCTTTTCTTAAAAATTGTGATGAAATTTGCGGTGTTTTTAGGCTTTTGGTTGAAATATTGTTGCAGGAGCAAGTCAGAGTTGTGGAATTGTGATTTTGTCCCCCTTTATAATGATTCTTAAACAACTAATTAAAATGAAGGAACAAAACCACTATTATTTTTATTAACCATTTCTCATTTAGTTATTTTTGAAGGTAAATGTGAGGCGTTTTTTCCTGTGTCTTCTAAACGTAACAAGGAAGTCAGTTTGCTGATGTATGGCTCAACGTTTTGCAGGAAACGACAATGATTGCTCAAAAATTGCAGAAAAGTTGTGGTGATTGGTCAAGAGTGCATGGTAGTAATGAATTAGCGGGGATTGGCTGAATTTGTGTTAATAGTTGCGATCACAACACCGTGAAATCCTGGAGGGTCTGGTTATACAGGGTCAGTAAGAGGCTTATTGTTCTTCATCTGAAATGTTTTGAGTCTTGCGTTACCCCACTTGGGCTCAAAACTATCAATGTGAGAACTGAACTAATATGTGTGAATCTAGTATCTTAATCAATGGGAGAACGGAGGGAAAGACATGGCAAAATCTCAAAAACACACTAGTGACCATGAAAGTAGTGTAGCTAACAGTGTAAAGAAAGAAAATTAGACATTCAATTTTTAGTCATTTTTCATTTTGGATATAGAAACAAATATTGCTAAAAAGTGTTTTTTTGGGGGGTTTAAGGTTTGGCTTTAATGTTAAAATTGAATGGAAAAACCGATTTGTCAGCTTCCACCAGCAGTCGTCCTCTTATGTCGCTTCGACAGCGCAAGGACACGGGATGATAAGGGGAGGAGACAGGGATGTTCCGGGAACGCTCTGAATCGATTCCCTGTCAGACGGAAGCTCTGGCGCTTTGTGTGTCCCACTGAGCTGAGAGTCACACACTTTGAGGAAGAAGAGGAGGACGAGGTGTTAAAACCAGATGCTGAAATCATTTCTAAAATATTTAAACTTCTCTCAATAATGCATCACACAGTGCTGAAAAAGTAGGCCCTGAAATATTCACGTCACATGCCGAGAACTCTGAAAACAGGTTCAACACCTGTGTTTGTGAAAGTTAGCTAACTTCAATTAAGGTCAAGTGGTCAGAATACTCACCTCTGGACCAAGAGGTTGTGGGTCCTAAAATCCTAGAATCCTGAAACTTAGCCCCAAGTTGCTGCACAGTGTCCCTGTAATTAGGAAATGAAAGTTGTTCTGGATAATGCTGTGTTCCATTTGCCATTGGATCTGAGAGTCGGTTGACGAGATTGTGTCACATCCAATAAAACCAGTGAAAACTGAATAAGATGTGTTCCATTTGCGTGATGTAGTTACTACTTGTACTCTGTAGTTTGTAGTGTAGTAACTACTATATTAAAACAGCAGCTTGTAGTGCAGCTTACATACTTTTTATATACCATGTAGCTTTGAACGCTGCTGTTTAAAAGTATTGCTCCTCCTGTGTTGCTGACCACGGGTCACTCCTGCATGGTTCAATCAAAGCTTATGAGAGCGTAGGAGCTGAGAGAGAGAGAGAAAGAGAGAGAGAGAGAGAGAGAGAGAGAGGACGGGAATGTGATGAGCAGAGAGATGATGGAGGGATGAGAGCTGCAGAACTGACATGTGCAGATGGATGTGTAGAGTTATTAGATAAAAGAGAAGCTCTCTTCGTCTCGTTGGAGAGCCATGTCACAGGTGAAAGGTGTCAGCTTCCTCCTCCATCGTTACTCTCAGTCAGGTGAGAAATCACAAGACTCCTCCTGACTCAACATCCACCAAGAAATATCCATATTCATCATAATTAACGTGTACTGCAGCAACACTCTGCTCCCAGATTTTATCCACATCACAGAGAGAAAGAGTTGAAGGAAGGAAGGGAGTTATAGATAGATAGATAGATAGATAGATAGATAGATAGATAGATAGATAGATAGAT
>JAVGVS010000147.1:515000-587500 GCA_032718565.1 Distichodus sexfasciatus | reverse complement strand
CATTCACAAGTTATTATGCTTCTGACACAAAATAACTACTCATACAAACAAGATAATACAAGATAATAACAGGATAAACATGATATTTTGTTTGCTCAAGAGAATTGTGTTGTTTGTAGTGGTTATTATCTTGTGCATTGGATTGACTGTGTGGTTGATTATCTTTTTTGCTCAACTTGATTATCTTCTGTCTATATTATATTAAAGTTAATATTTTCTATGAACAGCTATCATGTGATAAGTTCATTTCTGCATGTGTGTTGCATTTAGAGCTTTTAAGAATTTGTCAGGTATGTTTAAAATATGGTGCACAAGATAATAACTTGTTCCTTCAAGATAAATAATGTGCCTCTGGATGTCTGGGTCCCGAGTCCCCTCCGTGTCTGCTTCATGCCTTGCGGGACAGGGCTGTGGTTCCCCACACACACTACTAAACATTTACATGGAGGAACCTTATGAACTCAAGCGCGCTCACACACACAGGTGTGCACACAAGCCTCCACACTGGTGTAAAAACAGGTGCTCACAGATACACACTGTCTCGATCCGCTGTTCCTTCAAAATATATTCTGTAATATTAGTTATGTGCGCTGCTCAATAACATTTAACATGTAGCATTTACTGTGATTCATACAGATGTTGGTTGTTGCTGCAGTTTCTCTGCTGTTGTGTCCTCCGTTTTCTATTTTTGTCCGCAGGTATGGAAGCAGATTATCTGGGTTTTTTTTTGTTTTTTTGTGTTGTTCCTTTTTTTTTTTTTTTTCCTCTATCCTCCTTTTCCTCTCTTTTCTTTTTCTTTCTTTTCTCTCTTCCCTCTTCTTTTTCTTCTTCTCTCCCCGTTCCTCTGTTGCCTCTCTCATCAACTTTATTTATCCTGTTTACGTATTTTAATAAATTGAAAAAATAAATAAATAAATAAAGTCATCCTCCGAAGAGGGGTGGTGGTGGCGGGTTTAAAAAAAAAAAAAAAAAGATAAATAATGTGTGCAAAAGACGAACCTTTCTTGCTATAAATGAAAGAAATGAGATGTGTGAGTGACTTTTATCAGATTTGTATGACAGTGTAATTACAGAGTAATACATTTACATTTACTGTATCTACAGCAGACACTCTAATCCAGAGCAACGTCAATTTTCCTAATTTCAAGGAGAGAGCAGCTTGGGGTTAAGGGTCTCGCTCAGTGACGGTAGTGCTGGAGGCAGGATTTGAACATCCTCTTGGTCCTAACCATGTTACGGCTCCTCTGGACTTTGGCCGGACAGTGCCCCCTCGAAGTGCTTGTTCTCTGTTTGTCTTGTTCTCTGGGTTCACTTTCGGTGTTATTCCTGTTGTGTCTAGTCCACCCTGTGTGTCCTCGGTTAGCCTTAGCTTTCCCCGTTAGCTTGCTCCCCACTTCTGGGTTCTCGCTGTCTTCACTTCGTGCCCTCGTGAGTAGTTCACTGTTTAGAGCGCACCCCACTTCTGTATGTGTTGTATGCACTGCGTGCTCCCTACCTAGTAGGTCAGTGTCTGTTTAGAACACCCCCATGCTTATTATTACTTTCACCTGTGTCTCGTTTGCCTTCAGTTTGGGATTGGTGCAGGTGCTTGTTTGTTCAGTTGTGTGGCCTTATTTAATCCAGTTTGACCCGCGTCTCCCCGAGTTTGTCGCCTTCATTATTACGTGTGGTTTGTGATTTCGTTACGTTCTGTTTTTGCTCTGTGTCAGTGTTTATCCCTCACCCTTGTTTTTTGTGTTTTTCCCTAGGCTCGTGTCTCCCAGTAAAACCCCCCATCCGGTCATGCTGCCGAGTTTCTCCAGTGCCTGAATCACGTTTGTTTAGCCTCGTGGGTCTTAGAGCATCCGGAAGTTGCTCTATGTTTCCCCACGGAGGAGTCCTCTGGTCAGCGTATCATAAAGCTGGGAGCACGAGCCCCGTCTTTCTTTTGATACTTTTGTTCTCGTCCCGTTTTTGGCCAGTGGATTTGTTGGACCTTGTTTTGTTTGGATTTCACTCATGTCGTTCACCTCCCTTTCTTGTGTTTCTCCCCAGACTCGTGTCTCTCAGTAAACCCCCGTCCGATCAGGCTGCAGTGTGTCTGGATCGTTTCAGTTTTGCCTCGTGGGTCTTAGAGTGTCAGGATATCACTCTTTCTGTTTCCCCACAGAGGATTCTTCTGTTCACCGTACCATAAGTACTCGGAGCACGAGCCCCATCTTTCATTTGTACTTTGTTCCTGTTTTTTTGCCGTGCCTTTTTGCCCTGATTTTTGTGTGTCTTTTGCCCTCGTTTTTGGACTCAGTTCTCCTGTCTTTCCCCATTTTTGCCACCTTTTGAGTTAACCCTACCTGTCCCCTTCAATAAACTCTTTGGGCTGGTTTCTGGCTCATGGATTAAGCCTAGTCCTGGACTAATTTGTAGTACCAATGGAGATTCTCCATTCAAACTCAGAACTAGTCTAGGACTAGGCTTAATCCTCAACTGGGAAATTGGCCCTTTATGTTTTGCCTGCACCCAGTGTCCTCACCTTCCTCCCACCACACCATGACAAACCACTAGACCAGGGGTCGCAAACCGGTCAGTCATGTAGACAGGTAGATCTCTGAGACGTTTGTTTCATCCAAATATCAAAGCAAAAAAATCTCTTCAATCTCGCCTGATTAACTTTGGGTTTTGTAAACGCCTCTCACTCTATTGGACCAGTTGCTGCATTTTCGTAGTAGCGTGAAAGTGACCAATGAGATAAGAGAACAATGCTTTTAATTGACCAATGAGAAGTGTTCTTTCTGCAGATATTAGTGATGAGAATTCTGTCCCTTTCAGCTCCCAAGTGGCTCCTCACATTGTTTTGTTGCTTAAACTAAATTATTACCAAAAGTAATGTAAAATATGTATAAAATGAATTACTAATGTACAAAACATACTTTATTTCAACTGTTTATTATTTATATGGCTTATTATACTCAACGTTATAACAGACTGCTACAAAAATACATTTTAAAGTACAAAAACACAAACGCATCTCAATTTGACAAAAAGACCAGTTTTCTGTTTTTGCCGTTCTTTCCTCTCAGTGCTCCAAGAAGTAGATCTGGGCTGAGGTCAGGGATTGGGCTTGAAACAGTTGGTGACCACTGCACTGGACCACCACCACCACCCCGATACAGCCTTGAGGTTGAGATATGACAATGTGATTTGGACAGATTCTCTAATGGTTGTGTAAATGATATAAATGTGAATCACTCAGATTGGCTGTAACGCCGTACACACAGTAGTGGTGCTGTGATGATGAAGATAAGATGAACTGTGATGAATACGGATTTTCTGTTCTTCTGTTATCACGAGTAAGTAATGAGACGCTGAGACACTCTTTTATCTCGTCTTTTTCAGTGTGAAACTGATGTGAAAATAAGAATTTGGAGAGCAGAAGGAGCAATGTTTGGACTGGATTGCACTGATGAGGCTCTCAGCAGCCCAGACACTTTATAAAGCAGCTCCAGCTGTTCCCTGTTTAATCTCTCCGGGTGTAAATCCAGCCGCCTTGAACACACACACTCTCTCTCTCTCACACACACACACACACTCAATGTGGCACCTTTACACCCAAATCACTGTTATTGGACCCCGACGTGCAGGAGAGCAGCTCTGCTGAAAAATATGACTCCCAGCAGAACAACACAGATGCCCAAGCTCAGTGCAGCGTCTCACACACACACACACACACACACACTTCTTCTGTAAGTAACACAGCTTTGATGTTAATGAAACTCTGGATTCTGCTGCTGTCTTTGGAAACACATCAGTCAAGAATCAAGAGTTGAGATTCAGGATTCATTTCTTTTTGTCACATGTACAGTTATTCATTATTAATAAGAATGATCATCTTTACTTATAAACCACTTTTCATATATAATGTATGTTTACTGTATGTATCATCATCTATGTTGAATATATATTCATATTGATAATGTTTCGCAAGCTCTCAACACCTCTCCCTCCTCTGCCTCGCAGTCAAGCATCACTTCATCACCAACAAACTCTCTCTCTCTCTGGCGGGTGATTTTCTAGATGAATAGAGTTTGCAGAGCTGTGTTGTGCTGGACCACGTTTTATTTTGTGATTTGGTACGTGAGTGTGGTCTGCTGTTCAGTCCTGTGTTTGCGTGACGGAGTTTTATTTGTGACTTAGAAACCTGAAAGGTGTTGAGAAGAGGGGGAATATGATAAAGCGTTTTAGGTACTCCTCCACCAAAATTAGTCATTATTTGTGATTGTGAACACAGCACAGCACACAGTGCACCACAACCACGTGTGAGTTCTGCATTTGACCCATGCACCTGGAGAGCAGTACCTTACTCATGAGTCCTAAACATGGAACAATACCTCTTCTTTATGTCTGGTACTGATACTGATATTATAGCAGTGGTGTAATTTAGTGACGCTCCCTAATCCTGCGGCGCTAAAAGCATCAGGAACACAGAGATTGTGAGTGAGAGCTGGTGTTGTTAAGGAAATTAAACAGTATAATGGTGTGATGTGCTTTTGGGCTTGTAGTGTGTTGTGTTGCTTGTTCTGCTCATTGTCATATCAATATGTAGGAATTAGTGTCAATGTTGAACAATAAACCAGCTTTACCACAGTCACACTTCACATGAAGAACCTACTGAGCGTGGACACATTTACACATCGGCTCCGTAGATCTGGCCAATGTCACTGATACACGATGTTTGAGATGTTATTGGAGCAATATCCCAACCATGTATCAGATCAGTGCAATCTTTAATAAGTACTTCAATGGTACCTTTACCGGTTAGGGACTTGAAACAGTGATATTCAGATCACGAGGCCAACTCCTTAATCGTTACACTACCAACTGACCCAATGGCCTGGGACATGACAATATGAGGCACACTCCGTGGTGAGGAAACTCGCTGGCATGGAAAATAGGAAACAGGAATAACAGGGCTGGTGAAGGGAGAGACAGATCCTCTATTCACCTCGTTCTTCTGTAACGCTAAAGACGCTAGGCCATGAACCACGTCCATCCTGAACAATTTGTCTAGATCCGGACCTCAACTATCATGGCCGAATGACCTCAACGGCACTCTCAATGTCGCTCGGCACAAAGACGGGGGAAAGCATTTTAAACTCCCTCTTCCACAGCGACCCCCTTTTCTATTGTGATGTGACCTTGATCCTTCAGGAGTCTGATTGGAAAAGCTGGAGCCGGAGCCGGAGCCGGAACTGAGCGCTGTGGAAAATGCAGCACAAGCAGAAATCCTCCATTCTCACAGGACACGACCTCACGTCAGTCACTTAACCTGGCTGAGATATGATTCTATCTGGGGCACTTTTACCGCCGCTTTCTCACCGCTGGTCAGACAGTTAAAGATGTTCAGGTCAGATCTGTCTGGCTTCAACCCCGTCAGCCCTGTACAGGAGGAAAAGAAGAACAATGTCCTGAAAATCACACTGGCACAACAGCAGAACGACCGGAGACATAATCGGTAAAGAAAATGCGTATTTGAGTCTAAACAATGATGCATGAAGCTGCAGTTAAAGTGAGCAGGAGTATAACCAAGGCCTTTAAAGTTATTTTTATTGTGTAAAATGGATTAGAAGTTAAGAGGTAATACAATATTTTAACACTTTTGGAAGCTGATGTGTAATGTGTTGAAAAATATGCATGTTATTACACAGTGTCTATATATAGTGCATGCAGTACAGTATGTATTGTTAATAACATGTATATATGGCAGTTGGTAGTGTACAGCGGTGATTCTAGGACCTGACCTTTAGGGGCGCTCAGACCCCAGTGCTGATAGAGGCTCTCGGCTTGAACAATGTGGTTGCCATGTTTAGTCCAGATTTAAGATCTTTTAGAACATTTTCGAACACAAGCTGGCTGGGTGACAGGGTTACTATAAAGACGCTTAGCAAGATGCCTTCTTAAAGCTGGGTTAGTGTGCTGGGTATGATAAACCTACTGTAACTTTGCCCAGTTGTGCACAAAAATGGACTCTGTGATAAATGGGATTAAGTTTGTTTTTATAATTGTCAACAGGAACCACAACTACTGCACCTGTATTTTAATATTCCTTAATATTCCTTAATGTTCCTTTCATTAATTCTACCTCCTTTAGCCACACCTTTACATTTCACAGTTGAGCAGGACGACACCGAGATGCGCTGTGTAACGTCTGCAGTACATTCAAATGCCCATTTGAATTAAAACAGTCAGGCAATAGTGGACGCGCCAACCAATCAGAGGAGGATCCGACTCGTGCAGGGATTTTACTGCTCCATTTGGACGTCTTCATTTATTCCATCTCTAAAATGCAATTTTGATCAAATCTAAGGTTTGAGAACTGGCTGCCTCACAAAATAATTTTTCAGGGGGTGCTGAGTTAAAAATGTAGGGGTGCTTGATTTTAACCCCTAAATCTGCCACCAGGAGTGATCTGATTAGAGCATTCCCCCTGCGATCAGAAGGTCGCCAGTTCGATTCCTGGACCAGTGAAGGTACCTCTCAGGTACTCATGAGCAAGGTAACGTCACCAAGCACTGATGGGTTAAATACTGATCTCACATGTGGTTGTGTTGCGCTGTGTGCTGTGCTGTGCTCTGTTCACAATGATAATTAATTACTTACTTAAATATATATCTGCAAAAATAATTCCATAAAACTACATTAAAAACACAAGAAAGTCACACTGAGTGAAGTAATGAGGAGTGACTCTAGATCTTTGAACAGTACTGTATAAATAAATATATTAACATGATATGAGAATATATGTGTATATATATATACATACACCCCCAAGGATTCTTTAAATCTTTTCAAACATTTATCTACAAATTTACTGAGCATTTCTCTGTCTCTCTCTCTCTCTCTAGAGAACACCAAATGCCTGTTCTATCCCTTTTTGTTCCAGTCCATTTCAGGTGTGAAATTTCTATCTGTTTTTGTGTTCATCTGGGGGCAAAATGTCATTTAGGACGGAATGTTCAAATGCTGTGAGAAAATGGAACAAAATGACGGAACGATACGACTTCAGGGAATTTGTGTCATCTCGGAATGTCTTCCATCTATGGGTTTATTTATTTGAAAACAGGTCAAAATCAAGACGGCAAATTTCAATTCATTACCACAACATAAAAATAAATGCCATTTGAGAGTGTTGGAGTTTCATTTTGAGGGTTGATTATTAGGAATAATTAAAAAGTGTTGGGCTTGTTTTACTACATGGTTTTAAGCAGTATAAGAGCCAAGCTACATTTTGATTCATTCAAGTCATTCTAAACACACCAGTGTGCACCGACAACCAAATCTGACCTCTGCATTTGACCAATCTGTGAAGGAGCAGTGGGCCGCTACTATGGACAGCACCCAGGACAGCAGTGCTTGGGGATGGTACCTTGCTCATGGGTACCTCAGTGATACCTTTACCGGTCCAGGACTTGAAACAGCAACCTTCTAATCCCGGAGCCAACTCCCTAACCGTTACCCTACTAACTGATTATCATGATTATCGATTCCATAGACTTTTGATATGGTAAACTTGTGACGTGACGGTGGGCATCCACCCCGTGATGGAAAGGTGGGCGGTTCGAATCCCAGAGCAGTATAGTTACACATGAGGGTCTTATGGGCAAGGTACCGTCCCTAAGCACTGCTCCGCGGGTGCTGCCCATGTTAGCTGCCCACTGCTCCTTCATGGATGGATCAAATGCAGAGCTCACATGTGTGCTGTGGTGTGTTCACAATGACTAATAATCCCTCACTTTCAGCTTGAGGTGCATTCGGGAAGCTTGTGTGTGTTTGGGGTGCATGTACATGTTGAGGCAGCTGGACTGGAGGCTGATTTTCACATTGCTGTAATTATCTGAACTGATGAAAAGCAGCTGTGTGATGTAACCAGCCTCAGAAGAAATATCATAACCGACACTGACTCAGCCAGAATGGGACAGAAACATGATTCTTGCTTTTTATTTCCGATTTCTTTTAAACCAGTGAAGAAACAGTGCAACCTTTTCACAGATCCGGTGTCTTTATAGAAGGAATTTAATATCGCTGTTCTCCCTCTGCCAGCCCTAAGTGCCACAGACAGCTCGTCTTATAAATCATCCACATGCAGAAACACAGTGAGTTGTCCCCGAGGAGCAGCAAACGCACTGCAATGCTGAATTTACACCCAGACGCACTGTCATTTCTGTGGCTCTGGGGATTTACAGATTGCTAAAGGAGAGAGAGGCCAGGCCCGACAGGTTGGCACTGAGGCGTAAAGTGGCACCGCGCCCATAAACACTGAGAACAATGCATTAAAACACAGGTGCATTTTGGCATCTGCGAGTCGGGAATCTCATTAGCATGAATACTGTTTATGGCGCATTATCATATTTGAGTGCAAAAATGTACATTTTCCAGAAGGTGTGAAAGTGACTTCTTTTATGCAACTTAAAAGTTACATTAGTTAACAGCAGAAAAGAATAACAAATAACAGGAAGAATAATGAGATTGGTCTTGGGCAGGGACGAAGGGAGCGGGTCGTGGTGTAGTGTGGCAAACTCAGTGGTGTGGAAATTCGTTGGCACAGAAAATGTTTAAAAATATGTTAGAAATAGTACATTATTATACAACTGTACAATAGCTGAAACCCCAATCATGTTTTGTACAAAAGTGCATCACAAAATCTTTAGTTCTAACCTAACAACAAATCTCAAATACACACTGGTAAATGTCAGAATCTTGGTGAAAACCGCTTAAGTGGGTTCATTCATTCATTCACGTTCCGAACCGTTTTCTGACCCTATCAGGATCTTAGGGATCGCATTCATGAGGCAGGGACCAACCCTGAGTAGGTGCCAACACCCCGCAGGGCACACACACAATCACACTCACACCTTACGGGGGAAATTTAGGGCCCATTTACACGTAGGCAGATATTTTTATAAACACATTTTTTTGAGTATGTTTGGGCCTTTTATTTACACGTAAGCGGAGTTTTAGCCACCTCAAACACATCTTTTTTAAAACACCCTCCAAAGTGAAGATTTTTCAAAATGCTGGATTCTGTGGATGTGTGTAAATGAAATGTTCAAACGTATAAAAAATATGCATTTATAAAACTATCTGCATACGTGCAAACAGTCCCTTAGTGTCACCAATTAGCCTGTAGTGCATGCTTTTGGACTGTGGGAGGAAACTGGAGTACCTGGAGAAAATCCACATGAACATGGGGAGAGCATGCAAACTACACACAGAAAGACTCTGGGATCGAACCCGGGACCTTCTCACTGTGAGGCGGCAGCGCTAACAACTGCGCCTCCGTGCCGCCTGCTTAAACCCTGAAGCAGTGTTTGGGGGACGGTACCTTGATCATGAGTACCTCAGTGGTACCTTTACCGATCCGGCATTTGATTGTTGGTACAACTCCCTAACCGTTACACTACCAACTGCCCAAATAAATGAGGCCAAATGTCATTATATGTGACCCTCCACGGTAAAACCAGACGCTTGTCGCAAATTTTCAAAATTGAGTTATGATGTTTTCATGAAAGGGCATAAATCAAGCTTCAAAACGATGCCTATATGGAATGAATGGGACGACATATGACTGAGATATCAACATTCAAAGGAGTCGGGTTTCTCCTGTCACGCCAAGTGAGAAACGGAGAAATCTGCCGTCGAAGTTGACTATCGCCGTAGCACTCACAGACGCTTGGTGCGGTCGCGGCTACGTTTGCATTTACGGTAGCCTACGCTGCATTCACAGCCACACGGATAGCCTACCTGCGTTAGGTTAACTGAACTCGGGAGACCAAGATGGATTCCGGATAAATATCTTCACGCTAGTCAACCAGTGGATTTACCATAAATATTGAAGTGGAGCGGTCAAAACACAAACTTTTATTATTCTGCTGGAATTGAATTCCTCACCTCAAGAAAGTCACGTTTTTAGGATGGAAAGGGGAAGTTTTTCAGCCAAATTTATTCACAGCAGTACAGTATAGACCTTCCACTGTTTCAAAACACTACAAACAAAAAATCGTTTTTCTCAGAAACCTCTGTTGCGACAAGCGACTGGTTTTGCTGTGGAGGGTCACATATTAAAAAGGCACAAACAGTTTATTGTTGGACTGATATAAATATGACTATAACAAATTTTATATAAAAATGAAACATGGAACATAGGTGATGGTTGAGATTTCTTCTAGAATTCTCATGCTTTAACTTCTCATGAACCTCCACGTCCGGCTGACTCGGCTCTGGCAGGACTTTTTTCTTCGGAAGACTCTTTCGTCCCTGTACATCACTGCACTCCTGCAGGAGGAACGGCACATCCAGTAATATCTCAGATGACCTTTAATACTGAATAAGTCACTTATGAGTAGTCCATGAATATCTTATGAGCTGCTCGTTTATGCTGATAAGGAAAGTTTTAATCGTCATCTTCACCCCGAGCTCTACTTGGGAAAAATGATTTGATGGATTAGTCGTGTTAATAAATTCTTTATTTACTTCATCTTTAAAAAATAATTTGTCATTTTATAACTAACTTTCATGAGTTCCAGCGTTACAATTTAGGTTTTAAAGTCAGATCAAGCAAGGCGTTCACCAGTAGTTTGAATCAACAAGTGTGTTTATGTGTTAGAACAATTTTAATTAGAAAAATGTTGGGTGGAAGCCTGTCACCTCTGTCGTCTCTGAAGCTGCCAGGGGACCAGGGCGGGGAACCAAAGGTGGTAGAGGTGTAACAGCAGAGAAGCATGTTAGATTTCAAGTAAAATTTAAAATCTAACTCTATACTAATAATTTCAGCTCATTATTGAAGTCTAGTTTTGTCTTTATGTTGCTTTCCGTAAGAAATCACTGGTTGGTGTTTCACCTGCAACTCTACATTCTACATCAATCTTGTATCTTATTTATCTGTAGGACGTTGTATATTACTGGAAACAAACACACTCTATTTGTATTTCAATTTTGCACATTTTAATACATAAAGTTCCTGTGTGATGTATATGGTATGGTACCGAGGCTGTGCTCATGCACCCACTCTCTACATCTCGAAGACATGTGAGTATCTACTTGAAACGCTGCCGCTAAGGCCAAGACGCCATTTCTCTCCATTGTAAAGATAATCTCTTTCACGTTGATCTCAAAGAACACGCTGCAATGTTTACATGAAATAGGAACGAACACGGAAGTGCCTGACAACACTTTTTGTAACTTAGCAACAACAAACTCTGAGAGAAGTGTCGAGAAAGTGCTCTGGAAGTGAGGTTTTGACTGCTCTCTGCGCATAAAACGTGTTTGGTGGACATAAGCCCTTTAGGCTACGACAATCGCACCGACATCGAGAGTCTACGCCGTCAACAAGTTCCACTGCGGCTTAAGTATTTATCTCTTGTAGTTATTGTTCTGGGATATTTTTATGAAACCTGCAATAATTTTATATTGTAACATTGTAAATGTTTGAAATTATTTTATTTATTGTTACTGTATTTTTTAAGTTTATACAAGCCAGGTATTACAGATTCAGAGCAAGGAATCGAAATGAAGTACCATTGAACACCAGGTACCGGTACCGATACTGGTTCAGATGTGAAAAGTACCCAACCCTAGTATTAACACATTCACTATTAAGTTATTAAAATATTAAAAAGTTGAAATTGGATGAATGATGGTTGAAGTAAATGAAAGAAGCGTGTTAAATTGATATATAGATGAAAACGTTTTTTTGACGTGTATGCTGTCTTTACTGGACTTGAAGTGCGTCGTCTCGAGTCTATAACGTCAGCGTCAGACCTTGAGTTAAACCTGCTCTTCTGTTCTTGGTGCTCACATTCGTTTATCTGCAGTGAGATGTCAGTTTGTGCAGCGTGTCTTTCTTCATCTGCTCGACTAAAATTGATCCAGCAGGATTTGACAGCGCTGAGAGGTCTTGCATGTGAAAATGATTTAACCAATAAAATTATGTCAGAATGGCAAAAGCACACACATACCATGCTGCAGCAAAGCAATGCTCTAATAAATTATAATTTAAGTGAGCGATTATTTGTGATTGTGAACACAGCACAGCACACAGTGCACCACCACAACCACATGTGAACTCTGCATTTGATCCATCCGTGAAGGAGCAGTGCGCAGCTAACAAGAGCAGCGCCCTGGAAGCAGTGCTTGGGGGCGGTACCTTGCTCATGAGTACCTCATTGGTACCGGTTCTGGGATTCAAACCAGCAACCTTCTGATCACGGGGTGAACACCCTACCGTTACACGACCAACTGCCCCTGTTAGCACTGTTAAGGTTAACGCTGTTTGTGTTAACCGTTAACCATTTAGTTATTTTTGAAGGTAAATGTGAGGTGTTTTTATCACACATTTCCCACGTCTTCCAAACGTAACAAGGAAGTGAGTTCGCTGACGTATGGCTTTGCGGGAAACAACAGTGATTGGTTAAATATTGTGTAAAAGTTGTGGTAATTAGTCAAAACTAATTTGCAATGAATTCACAGGGATTGGCTGAATTTGCTTTAATAGTTGCAGCATCATGAAATCCTGGAGGGTCTGACAATGACAAATGATCAACAATTAACAGCAATTCAACTTAAACCTAATATTTCAGGTGAGAACAGACGCCTTTAAAGCCTTTTAGGAGATGACAGGAGATTTTCTTTTTCTTTTCACAGAGAAATGTTTGGGGCAAATTCCACTGTCCTCATGCAACCAAGCATCAGTTACAGCAGGAGTAGACATCTTTACTAGCACTATTAATAAATCTCTTCCCAAATTCATCTTTTTTGGAGAGATTATGCGGCTGGAGGTTTTATGGTATTGAGGTCACAGATCTCTTCTTCTTTTACAAACTTCCCATTTTAAAAGCAGACGGTGTTTTTTTCTCTCTCTCTCTCCATCTAACAGCGTCAATGTGGTTGTGTAGTGTTTGAAGCCGGATGGATGGTTCCAAATGGAAATCAAATTTCAGAACAAACCCATGCCCCCCACCCGGGAGAGGGGCGGTGACGTCAGCGCCGATGTGCCCCCGTTAGAGTGGAGCAGTGGGGGGAATAAAGCCGGCTTCCGAAATGACTTCAGAGAGACGCAATCGACTCAGTCACGGCATATTTACAGCCCAGATTACACGCTCAAGGTCAGCAGCAGTTTCCTTTAAATCAATTGTTATTTAAGCAAAGTGTAAATGTTGGGTTAGTTTGCTGAACTTCACACATCAACCGACTTCGTTAAACGGAAAGAAACTGTATGATTTGTTAGAACTTTTTCCTACTCATTTCTACTAATACAACATGAATGCTTTTATAAGTTCACTCCAACCCAAGGTATTTTCATATATGATTATTATCAAACTCAAATCTGAAAACTCACAAGAAATTTATATATTTTTCAGCTTGTTTACAGTAAAAAGTCTCCCATATTTTTCAAAGTCAAAGTCAAAGTATGCTTTGTCATCTCTGCAATATACACGTATACAAAGAGACGAGACGACGTGTCTCCAGTTTCTACAGCACAAAGGACAAATAAGGCAATAATATGGTGTGACGTGTTGCGGATGCACCGATGTGATATGTATATGTGAGATGGGAACGATACTGCCTCAAACAGCTGGATGTGTTAACACTGGGCTGATTTACGGGAGTGATCTATTCTATTAAACTAGGTTTGTGCACTTGGCTGCACTGGTAAAGCTGGCTTAAAGCTGCTTCACGACCGTCTTCTTTTTCACCACTAAACGCAGCATTTTAAACTCTGTGCTTGCTTCTGTGTGGGCATCAGTTCTGCAGTAAAATCGTCTTAATGTTCCACACTGGTTTGATATTGGTGCTAAACCAAGCTACAAACTCCAACATATTGATAGGATAGTGAGCAGAACAAGCAAGACAACACACTACAAGCACAAACGTTGATCAAATCCCACCATTCTACTGTTTAATGTGCTGAACTACACCAGGTCTTACTGGAGATCGCACTGTTCCTGATGCTTTTAGTGCTGCAGTGTTAGGGAGCGTCACTAAATCACACAACTGTGTTAATCCATTATACAGAGTCTCATCAGTCTCCTCCTCACACAGAAATATACTGATTATTAATTACACACTGAAATCGGATCGGGACTCAGGAATGGCCCAGACACAAAGCACAGGGATCGGTATCTGTATCAGAGCTGAAAAGGTTGAATCATTGCATCCTCAGTGATGTGTTTTACTGAGAGAGGAGTGAGCGAGGGCAGATATAATCTGGCTGTGTAATGTGTGAGCATGTCTGCAGGTGCAGATTACAGATTTATTCTCATCCGTTATGATATTAGGGCAGACGGCCTCATTATACTGTCAAACACTGTCAGTGCAGTGACTCAGCATCGCTCTGATCAAATACAAACTCAATGCTACCCTCATTTACACACAGAGCTCAGTCAACACACACACACACACACACATGCCAGGACAAATAAAACAGCAAATGTCAAACTAGACGGCCAGTTCCTACAGAAACGATGTGATGAAAAGGTGAAAAAGCCAAAAAGGAGAAATGATAAAAGCTGATTTTAGTTGAGCTTGCTGTTAAACTATGAGCTGTTCACTTCATGTTAATATAATTTAAAAATGTCTGAATATATGACTGAGATTATTGTGTTCTGCTTAAGGAAATACTTGACTTAAATCCTGTTTTCCTACTAAAACAATGTCATAATTACACACCCATATGTATATGCAAAATGATTTATTATTAAAATAACATCTCAGTTGTGTCATTTAGTGACGCTCCCTAATCCTGCGGCACTAAAAGCATCAGGAACACAGAGATTGTGAGTGAGAGCTGGTGTTGTTAAGGAAATTAAACAGTATAATGGTGTGATGTGCTTTTGGGCTTGTAGTGTGTTGTGTTGCTTGTTCTGCTCATTGTCATATCAATATGTAGGAATTAGTGTCAATGTTGAACAATAAACTGAGAAGGAATTGTGTGGAGTTTGCATGATCTCATGTTCGCATGTTCGCGTGGGTTTTCTCCGGGTGCTCCAGTTTCCTCCCACAGTCCAAAAGCATACTATAGGTTAATTGGCGACTCTGAATTGGCCCTGTAAGGTGTAAATGTGTGTGTGATTGTGCCCTGCGGTGTGCCGTTTTTACACCACCCTTTCCCCTCGTCACCGCTCTGGGGCATTGGGATGCTGGGTGAGTCAACGAGGACACCATTTTGAGTGAATCTTTTCATTTCAGTAATGAAAGTGAAACGTACACAAATGGTAAAGAGAGCAGCCGGGTGAGGTGGTCATTATGGGTTTTATGACTGGTGCATGAACGTTGGAGATAATAATGACATCTCATAAAACAGCTGCTGCAGTGCAGTGATCACACACCGGGTCTGAGACGGTCACTGCCTGCAGAACTAGACAGCTTGCATATGATAGTAAAGTAGGATTAGAAACAGTGTCAGGGTTCTGGTTCTACAAATGTATATAATAAAAATAAAAGATTCTCCAAGTTGGAAAACTAGTGAGTGAGTGAAAGTTAGTGATTATCCGTCATTGTGAGCACAGCACAGAGTGCACCACCACCTCATGTGAGCCATCCATGAAGGAGCATTTACATTACATTTACAGCATTTAGCAGACGCTCTTATCCAGAGCGACTTACATTTCCTAATTCCAGGGACAGTTCCCCTGAGAGCAACTTAGGGTTAAGGGTCTTGCTCAGGGACCCAGTGTTGGTAACACCAGAGGTCGGATTCAAACCCACAACCTTTTGGTCCAAAGGCGAGTGTCCCACCACTAGGCCACCAACACCCCAGTGGTCAGCAGATGTGGGCAACAGCCAAGGAGCAGTGCTTGGGTACGGTACCTTGCTCATGAGTCCCTCAGTGGTAACTTTACAAGTCCAGGACTTGAACCAGTGACCCTCCTCAGTCCACAATCATCACCCACATTGGTGTCTCACACAAAGAATTAAGGAACCAAGGAGGAACCGATCTGAAGAACCAACTGAATTGACTCTTCTCATTGACCAGAACACCCTAGAGATCTCTGAAACAGTTAAAACCCTGGGGGTCACGATCCATCGGAACTTAAGGTGGAATAGCCAAGTGGACCCCATGCTGACTTCAGTTAATGGGAAGCTATTTGCCCATCTACGGCTAAAAAAGTTTGCTGTGACAGGTATCCTTCTTTACAAGCTACGTGCGCCCTGTGCTGGAGTATGCTGCCCCTGTATGGTATAGTTCATTGACAACAGCCCAGGAAAGAACGGGAAAGTATTCAGAGGAGGGCCTGTAAAATCATCCTTGGTCGGAGGTACTCAGGGTACTTAGAGACTCTTTCTACCCTTGGACTGTGTACACTAACAGAGAGACACACTCAACTGTGTCTTTGACAGAAAGCTTTTAAAGTCCTGCTACAGAGTTTGGCTACCTCTCCTCAGGGAACTGCTTACAGATCGAACAACAAGAAATTCAAATAAACTGTCAATTCCAAGATGCAGAAAACCACCGATATGTCTTGAATGATAATGGATAGTAGTTATTTTATTCATTTATATATATGAATGAGTTAGCATTGTAGCATTTAGGTCAACATTTAAATTAAAGTAGAGTCCAGTTCATCTGGAGAATAAGAATGTTCTGGAAGCAGCAGGGTCCAGAAGGGTCCTAGCTGTCACGGCTGCGTCTCCCTTGCCGGCTGTGCCACGCCCACGATCGCCGGAGTTCTAATTTTCGTTATTGGTTTGGGTTATTTAAACCGGTCGGCCGGAGGTCTCCTTTGTGTTCGTCACCCTCGGATTACGTGTTGTGGATTACGTTGGCTCTGTGTTTTTGAGTTTGGAGACCTTTTTATGTCATTCACGTTTCTCTCTTTTGTTCCCGACAGGCTCAAGCGCCCGTTTGAAACCAACTGCCGTGCTTTTCAAGTTTGGATCTTCTCAGTTTGCCTTGTGAGTCTTGGAGCGTAAGGACTACTCACGGAGACTTTTTCTGTTGCCTCCCATTTTTGTGCTGGGAGCACGGGCCTGAGCTTTCTGTTACGTTTGGTTTGGATTGAGTGTTTTTGGACACTGTGCTCTGCCCTGGTTTTTCTCCCATTTTTTGTTGACACTGCTTCCTCCCAAATAAACTGTTTTGTGTTTCCCAAGTTCGTCCTCTCGCCTTCGTGATTCACAGCATTATGACACTAGCAAAGTTATTGTTCAAGGTGTGTGTGCTTAGGGTCACCTAAGCCCAGGTATGTACCTTTTGCACGAGGATGGCCTTATCATTTAAATAGCCTGGTCACTTAGACACTGTATATACCTGCTATAGCGAATCATGTAAAAACTGCGATATAGCTGAAAATAACGTCGCCCCGATGTCAGCGTGCGTATGTGCAGGTGGGTGAGTTGAGTTGGGGCCGTATGGAGGAGATTCGTCAGCATCCTAATGAAAGCACACGCTGTCAGGACGAGCCATTACCGACGTGAGCGATCTCAGCAGCGCGCCTTTAACAGCACCGGCTCCGCCACGACGAATTGCAGTGCGTTGTTAAGAGGCCCTCCGTGTCCCATAATCCCACATCTGTCTTAGTGAGGACGCAGAGGTGAAAGGGCTGATGGGAAATCCTCCACCTCTCCATGTCGCCTACATCATTATCAGGTCAGTTGATGAGTTTGGGTTAATTAAACCACTCGGGCCACGTCTGCTGTTGCCAGATTCATTTAAGAAACACTCAGTAATGGGGCTTTTTCCCCCGTCTGTGAGCCAGCGCCGCACTACATGGACTTAACATGAGGCATTATCTCCTTACACAGCAAATATTCAGCTGACTGTAATCATTAATAACGTGTAAACGTGGGTGTGACGGATCATTTCAGTCGACCAAACGTTTTACCACCTCAACTTTAATTCTATATTGGATTACAACTGAAATTTCACTTTTTCTACCATGTGGCCCACAGCAGGGGAGCAGTGGGTTTCGGTTTTGCTTTCGTAAACACATTCATCCATTCATTCATCCATGTTTCTACCTATCTATTCATCAACCCATTGATCCATCCATCGCACCATCCATGCAATTACTGTCATTACATCCATCATTTAACCTCTCCATCATCCATTTGACCAACTATTCATCCAATCATCCCAATAATTCATTTTTCCATCCAACCATACTCACTTCCATCCATTCATTCATTAATGTACACCTCTTCATCAATCCATCATCCGTCTAACCAAGAAGCCATGTAAACACACACACATTCATTTGTATTTCATAGTTGTATAGTCTTTCTCTACTAGACTGCTTTTGCAATATTTGCATATTATGAATACATCGGCAACTAAAATTCTACTTCTAGTTGTATATTTATAGTTGATTTATATGTGTATATTCTATGTGCCTTCTTTGTACTCTGTAGAAACTGGCGCCGCGTCGTCTCATCTCTTTGTATACTTACATATACGGTTGCTGAGATGAGAATAAAGTTTACTTTGACTTTGGTTAGCTAATCAGAATCCTGAACACAACAAAACAAGGTATGACACGACAAATGTCCCTCAGCTGATGGTAAAGCATTTTCTGTGGCATACTGTGATGTTTAAAAACCTATAAGGTATTTAAGGCATACGCACAAAAGAACTAAACACGCCATCACTTTAAGAAAACTGCATTTTACTTGTTTACATGGATCCACAGAATGAAAATTTTGAGAATTCTTCATTTTGGAGGATGTTATTAAAAATATGCCCCAACTGTATTAAAAAAATGTGTTTATAAAAAATATCTAAATACATGTAAACAGGCCCTTTATCTGTTCATTAAACGCACTCATATCTGTCACTCACCTGCCAGTTATCACCTGCACACCTTTACAGAGCCTATCAACTTTACACAACAAAAAAGCACATTACACCTTACACACCTTTAGAGCTGCACGTATTTAAATTTGCACAATTGACATAGCAATGCATATAGTTCTTTAAAGTAACAACCAACTTACAGATGAATCAGATATAACATTCATGCAGATTGTAGAAACTAGCTAAAACTAGACTTAAAACAAATAATTAGTGTATCCAGTTTGATTTTACTTGAAACTTTAAGGCAGCAATTAAACAAGTTTTTGAGTTTGGAAATGTTATACTGTGTACTAATACAAGTTAATCTGGCACCTTCTATTTTTCACTGAACTGACTGAAAAACCTCGTGTTAAAGTTGTAACACTGACAGCAGGCAAAAGTTGAACTTGCAGAAATGATTGTTTTAAGTTGATGTGAATGAAAGAAGTATATTAATTTACTGATCAAATCTTTTACAGTGTCTAAAAGAAGATCCATCGCTGCAATCAGAACAAGTCTATGATTTTAAACACGTTGCACTTTGGCAATGAACAAGAACAAAATGTGAAGCGTAGAGCTAACTAGAAGCACTCTGTTCTCCCAAAAGCAGCGACGATTGGCAGTGGCTTTTAATTCTGTGTATTTTAGAGACCTGCTCCTTTCAGACTCTTCTGATCCTCTATAAGCAGAATAAAAAAGCTACAAGCCTGTGGATTTTGTCGCTGTGGTTTTGGCTTTGAGCCTGGACTGCATTAAGCTCCAGCCGGAGGAGAAAAGACCTCACCGTGTTCTGGCTCGGGTCCTAATGCAGGGCTATTGTGGAGCACCGTGAGCTTCCCCTCGCTGCCGTGTGTGTGTGTGTGTGTGTGTGTATGTATGCTAGTGCCAAACCCGTCACCACGCACCTCACCTGTGGGACTCCTGTTTGTCTTCGATTTAGAACTAACAATTGCACTGTCGCCATGTTAATGCCGTTTCTGTGTGTGTGTGTGTGTGTGTGTGTGGGTGTGTGTGTGTGTGTGTGTGTGGGTGTGTGTGTGTGTGTGGGGGTGTGTGTGTGTGTGGGTGTGTGTGTGAGTGTGTGTGTGTGTGTGTGTGTGTGGGTGTGTGTGTGTGTGAGTGTGGGTGTGTGTGTGTGTGGGTGTGTGTGTGTGTGAGTGTGTGTGTGTGTGTGTGTGTGTGTGTGTGTGTGAGCTGTGTGGCATCTCTCTGGTCTGTGCTGGTGAGCCGTGCCAGTGAGGAGAGCATTGTCATTATGCAGAATAGTAGAAGCTGGCATGAGCTGGCATGAGCTGGCATGAGCTGGCATCACCAACCTGTTCTACCATCACCGGGCTTCTGAGTACATTGTAAAATATTATTTGTTCCATTAGTCATGTCAACAAGCTTCTTTCATTTACTTCATGCAACTTCAACGAGGATATATGAGTAGCGAGTTTTACAACGACAGCGGTGTTTATGAGTGAATGGGTCAACACATCACACAGTAACTACGTAATAAAAAATAAATGTGATTTTATTTGAGACTTGAAACTGAAGACAGCAACTGACTGGTGCTCTAGTGATTAGGAAACTTGCCTCTGGACCAAGAGGTTGTGAGTTCAAATCCTGCCTCCAGCACTACCATCGCTAGGTTGGTGAGCAAGACACCTAACCCCAAGCTATTCCAGGGAACTGTCTCTGAAAATAGCATAATATGGAAGTCGGTGTGAATGAGAGTGTCTTCTAAATGCCATACGTGTAAATGTGTCTGTGTTATTTTCAGAGGTGGAAAAAGTACTGAAAAATTGTAATTAAGTAAAAGTATCTTTACTTTGCTTAAATTCTACTCAAGTAAAAGGGTCCATCTGAAAATCTACTCGAGTAAAAGTAAAAAAATTACTTTGAGTAAAAGTTACTTAGTTACTTTAAATTACCTGATGTAAAAAAGGACTAGTCATGATTCCAATCCAGCACTAGTTGTTTTTAATCAACTTTTAGGTGGTATAATGTGCAAACTTTGTTCAGACCACCCCATAAAACATGTTCAAGTACAAGTGGCATAAGCTGGAGAACCAAACTCAAAGTGTCCGGGACACTCACACATTAAAGACAACTGAGCGATTCCATAGTAACACTGTGTAACACTTTTATAGAAAATATAATTGACATATTAACTGTATAATGTTTCAACGTGTTGAGAGGTATAATGTACAAATGCTCCTGCTCGGCACCAGCCGTCATCCAACGATAGGCTACATTAAAATAGCGGGAATGCCGCGCGAACGCCAGCGCAATTTCCTTTCAGTTCAGATGGATTGTTTTTTCCCGCATTTCATTTTTTACTCAGTAATGGGGGGTTTTCCAGTGTAGCGAAGTAAGATACTTGGGTCAAAATGTACCTCAGTAAAAGTAAAATAACCTATTTTAAAAACTACTTAAAAAATTACAAATTACTCACAAAAACTACTCAATTACAGTAACGTGAGTAAATGTAATTCGTTACTTTCCACCTCTAGTTATTTTTAGATCACTGCCATACACACATTTACACTCCTGCTGCTTACTCTCTTCTGCTGTTTGTCTCTTTCCTGACGTAACTCTCAATGTAAATCACTTTGGGCTGCCTCTGTTATCACTGGTGTTAAGATAAGGAGGTGGATAGTTGTGTGTTTAATAATTTCACATCTACACACACACACCGTACTTCTCTCCTGTCTGTCAGTCCAGATCTGTTTGAGCGCAGACATTAACAGAGCAGCCAGAACTCTGGCCTGACACTCAGATCACAGTGCAGTGAGTGAAGAGATGATGATGATGATGATGAGGGGATGAAGAGGGGGTTGGGTCGGTGCCCGTCTAAATTTGAGCGGACAGCAGTAAGGTCAATTTAAACAGATTTCCTCTGCGGCAAACGAAAATGCCCAGGGCTGAAGTGTTTGAAGACCACAGTCTCGGCCTCTTTCATCTGGAAATGCACAGCGACGATGGATTCCTGGAAAACATGAAACGACTTGCAACGACACAGGCTGAGCAGCCACAAAACCACGGCACAGACACAGAGGGAGCAGCTTGATGTGTTCGAGCTCAAAGCTCCTTTCTGGTGTTTGATTGTCAGTTGTGATTTCTCTCTGTGTTTTCACACTGGACCCAGTTCTCACAACTATTAACTCATATTCAGCCAGTCCCCACAGATTCATTACTACCATGCTATTTTGACCAATTACCGCAACTTTACCACAATTTTTGACCAATCATTGTCATTTCCCCCAAAACATTGAGCCATATGTCAGCGAACTCACTTCCTTGTTACGTTTAGAAGATGCAGGAAACGTGTGATAAAAACGCCTCACATTTACCTTCAAAAATAACTAAATGATTAATGGTTAATAAAAATAATTTTTATTTTGTTCCCTTCATTTATTCATTTTCTGAACCGCTGAATTCCACTCGAGGTCACGGGGGGACCAGAGGCTATCCCGGAAACTGATCCCTTCATTTTAATTCATTGCTAAAGAATCATTATAAAGGGGAACAAAATTACAAATGTTTCCGCAACTTTATTGCAACAAAACGCCTAAAATCACAGCAACTTCATCACTATTTTTTTTTTTGAAAAGCTGCCGCAAAATCAGTCATTTTAGACTGCAACATCAAAAATGGACCGCGAAATCCTGGAGGGACTGTTAACCTAACCCTAGCCTAACTCTCTACCCCTCTTTTTCATGTCAGCAAAATTCTCTACTTTGGTGGGGCTTTAACTTTTCTTGTGGTTTGCATCCCATAGTTTAACATCTCAACTATAATCAGTAGAAACCTCTAGAAACAGTCTTTTTCTTCTCTCCTTTTTACCTTTTTATCCCTTTGTACATGATTTTGCACACAGTAATCACAGTTCCTACAGGAACTGCCCGTCTTGTACAACATGATTTTTTCCACTTTGTTTTTCACTCTTAATCACTTTGGATTATTTTCAAATTCCATGCTTTTCTGCACTCATTAAGATATTGTAAATTGTTGACTTCTTCTCCAAACTAATTAAATGTATTAGACAAATCATGAAGCGTACGTGACAGAGGTCTGGGTGAAAATATATTAAGCAGTACTGAGTGGTGCATGTGATTAGAAAAAGAGAGTATTTCTAATTAGTTCTACAGCATAATTATGTTGGCAACTGAAAGAGAAGAAGTGGAGAGACAGAGAGAGAGAGTTGAGAGTCTGTGGTAGTGTGTGTGTGTGTGTGTGTGTGCGTGTGTAGTGCAGGTGGGAGTTGACTTCTACACACTGGTATTTAAAACTGAACCATAAACTTATACTGTAAACTCCTCATCGCTGCCCACAGGGTAATAATGTGATATTTTAACATTTAACCTCAGCTATTACTGCTCTTCAGAAATGAACACAAAGCTTTTTCCCAGTAAAACTCAATTCCAAATGCACTTTTTTAAAACATGCATTCTGGACTTTTCTTCTTTACATCAGCGAGGGTCTGCTTTGTTTAAATGCTCCTGCACTAAAGCCGGTTTGTATAGGTTGGAGATTTGGGCAACATAAAGGTCCTGAAAAGTGTGTTGGAATCATGAGGAGAATTGTAAATTTCTCGTACGTCCTCTTTGATAACGAGTCGGCGTTACGTGAGCGTGTTGCTGTTTGAATGCCAGACGTGTTCACCCCAGACGAGTTCACGGCTCAACAAACTTCAGTTGGCTCTTAATCACTTCGGCCATTTTTGGCAAATCAGTAAGTGAATGTCAAGTGTGTGCTGCTGCGAGCTGCAAGGCTAATGAGCATTAAACCTGCAGCAGAGACACATCACCACCTTCTCTTAATACGCAATACAAAGGGTCATTCTCATTCTCTCGCTCTCTTCTGTCTCCTTCTGTTCTATTGCTCTGTCTCTGTTCTGTCTCTCTTTGTCTTGTTGTTGTGTTTGTTCTGTCTCTTTCTGCTTTGTTGCTCTGCCTGTTGTCTTCCCCTGTTGTCTCTCTTGCCGGTCTGTCTCACTGTCTCTATTCTCCTGCCCCGACTCTGCCCCGTCATTTTGTCTCTATTGTAACTTTCTCTTTTTTGCTCTTCTGTCTCTGCTCAGTCTCCCTGTATTCTGTCGCTCTATCTGTGCTGTGCTGCTCTGTCTCTTTTCTGTCTTACTGTCTGTGTTGTGGCTCAACGTCAGTCCTGTCTCTGTTGCTGTCCTCTTGCTCTGCCTCATTTCTGTCTGCCCCCACTTTGTCACTCTGTTCATTCCGTCCTGCTCTGTGTCTCTTTTTCAATATTATGTCTCAATGTCTCTATCACCACCTCTATCCTGTTGTTCTCTCTCTGTTCTCTCACTTTGTCTCTGTTCTGTCTCCCGCAGTTCTGTCTCTCTTTCGGAGCTGCTCTTCGGTCAGTCGTTCTCTGTGTTGTTATCAGGAGCTGTTTAAAGAGAAGTCCACTTTCCTCCTGCTCTTATCTCCATCTCTGTCCCTGGTTCTTATTGAGCTGAAGAGACTCAGTAACGCAGCCGTCCTCCTCCTCCTCCTTCCTATCTTCCTTCTCCTCCTGCTTTTCAGAAATCCTCCCCTTCACAATAACAACATAAAGTCAGTGTTGTGTGGAGTGGGGATGGAGGAAGGGGCTTTTTGCCATGAGGAAGGTCTCCCCCTTTTCTGTCTCAGTTCTGTCACTCTGTGTCTGTTCTGATGCTTTGTTGTTGTCTCTATTCTGCTGCTCTGTCTCTATCCTGTCATTTTCTGTTGTCTCACTTTGTTTCTATTCTGTTTAAATGTCTCTATACTGCTGCTCTGTCTCTGTCCTGTCATTCTCTGTTCTCTCACTTTGTCTCTGCTCTGTCTCTCTTTTAGACCTGCTCTTGAGTCGGTCGTTCCCTGTGCTGTTATCAGGAGCTGTTCAAAGTCAGTTTTCTTCTGTCTCTCCTCCTGCTCTTTATCTTCAACTCTGTCCCTGGTTCTTATTGAGCTGACGAGCTACATCTGTCTGACTCAGTCTCACTCAGTGTCACTCCCTCTCTGTTTGTTGCTCTTTGTTATGTCTCCACTGTTCCATTGCTGCATTTCTGGTCTGCTTTGTCTCTGTACTGTTGCTCTGTCTGGGCCGTGCTGCTCTGTCATTGCTCTGTCTCATTGTCTCTGTCCTGTCACTCTCTCTGTTTTGTCTCCCTCTGTTCTGTCTCTCTTTCAGAGCTGCTCTTGAGTCATTCACTCTGTGCCGTTATCAGGAGCTGTTCAAAGAGACGTCCACTTTCCCCCTGCTCTTATCTCCAACTCTGTCCCTGGCTCTTATTGAGCTGAAGAGCTACATCTGTCTGACTCAGTATTGCAGCCATCCTCCTCCACCTCCTCCTCCTCTTCCTCCTCCCTCTTCTTCCTGCTCCTGCTCTTTGCAGGAATAACTCCCCTCATCGTTACAGTGTAAAGTCACTGTTGTGTGGAGCAGGACGGGAGGAAGCGTCGTTTTGCCGTAAGGGAGGACAAGTTAATGAGCGCGCTCAGCGTGAACCGGACGAGGCAATTCCCATCAGCCTCAAACTGCAAACTGTCACTCTGCCTCTCACGTCAGTCTTCGTAAAGAGACGCTAATTTCTCGCTAAACGTCCTTGATGAGCTAAATCCATTAGCCATGTGCTGTGTAATTAGGCAGATGAAGGCAGGAGTGGGGACGACCAGCTTGTTGAACACGGTGTGAACACGGGGAATTAGCCTGATGTACACCGCCAACGCGCACTCTCACCAACTGCTGTAAATTTACAGTTATTTCCACACAGTAATATACTGTATTTTCATAACCCAGTAAAATGCTGTACTTTTTACTGTACTTACAGTACTTTTTAGTAAAATAGTCACTGTAAATGTACAGTATAATAGTCTGTATCTATCACTATGTTTCAGGCTGTTTGTCCATCACTGATCACAGTATGGTGCTGCAGAACTAGATTAGCATACTCTGCATTTGGGTCCTCTGAGTAATCATTACACTTTCTCTACGAGTCGGGAACGTAGCGGGTTATTACGGGCTGGAAGCGGTGCTGGCGTCTCGGCTGGCATCTCGCTTGGCTCATGCCAAGTGGAGTGTTTCTCTGTCTCTGATGCTGCTGCCAGGAGAAAACACACGTCTGGAAGTGGAGAGAGAGAATCACAACTTCACCCACCTTCATCAAAATTCACCATTCGGCCAAGGAAGAGGCAGAGTGCCACCTGCTGAGAGCGAGAGAGAAGATAGAGGGGGCTGAGGGGGAGAGAGGAGAGAAACAGAAGAGAGAGGGGGGAAATAGAGGAAAATGGAGAGGGGGGTGTTAGAAAGAGAGAGGGGAAGAGAGAGAAAAAGAGATAGACAGACACAGAAGGAGAGAAACACAAATGGGGAAGAGAGAGAGAAACAGAGAAAGGGGGAGGAGAGAGAGGCAGAGAGGAGGCTAAGGGGGAGAGAAAAAGAGATAGAAAGAGTAGGAGAAAGAGAAATGGAGACAAAGAGAGAAAAAGAGAGACTTACAAAGGAGAGGAAAAAGAAATGGAGAAGGGGGAGGAAGAGAAGTAGGGGAGAAAAACAGATAAAAGATGTGAGAAAGAGAGGGGAGAGAGAAAGAGAGAGAGAGCAAAAAACAGGGGGAAGGAGGGGGGAAAGGAAAGATGCATCCTTCACCTCTTGTTTTTCTATGTCAGGGGTGTGTGTGTGTGTGTGTGTGTATGTGTGTGTGTGTGTCTGTGTGTGTTTCAGTTCTTCAGAACATATTTATACAAATGATGAAAGCAGCTGATTGAATGAAGATGATTGTAAATGTGAGTACTGTGTGAGGTGTATAGTCAGGTTTTATGTTTTATCCACACTTGCTTCTGTCCTATTTTTATTTGTCCTTTAAGTGTTTTTTCTCCTTCAAGCTTTTTAATAGATCATAATTCATATTGATACAACACTGCCATCTGGTGGCACCATCATACAGGTACACTGCTGTTATGCATGTGTGTGTCTGTCCTGCGTTTTTATGTTATGCTGAGTCACAATATTGCAGAAATTCAGATTCATAGACAGTAGGAACAAACCAGTAGACAAGGTAAGTTCAACTTCCCAACAAAGACAAGCGCAAGTTCACATACTTAATATTTAGGTTGCTGAGCAGTACAGTGGGTGAATATTGTGAACACGTACTCGTTTAAAGTGAAAGTGAGTGATTATTTGTTGTGAACACAGCACAGCACACAGTGCACCACAACCAAATCTGACCTCTGCATTTGACCCATCCATGAAGGAGCAGTGGGCAGCTAACAAGCGCCCGGGGAGCAGTGCTTGGGGACGGTACCTTGCTCATGAGTACCTCAGTGATAACTTTACCAGCCCTGGATTCAAACCTGCGACCTTCTGATCACAGGGCGAACACCCTACCGTTACACCACCAACTGTATTTGTGATACCATTATCTCTTTTGCATGTAAATACTTTGTTAAAAGTATGCTATGTAATAATATTCAGGATTCAGTTGATTCGGCCTTTGCCAAAATAATCTTTTCACATGCATAAGAAATTACACTGTGGACATGCAGTGTAAAAGTAGGACAGCCGCAGGTTAGACGGTACAGAATCTGACCCCCAGGTGGCGCTATTAGACTGCCCAATAAACATCTGTTCTGGCAATGCCTCTACAATCTGTATTTTTCAGTTAACATTATACTTGTTTTTACTCTTCTCTGGTGAGCATAAAGTACTGTGTGCCACCACTCAAGTCTTTATGGTTAACTCACACAGAGTCAAGACTTTCTTGTTTTAAAGTTAAAGAGAGAATGTTAAAGAGACTGGGCAGAATTACATAGAAGTTAACAAACAAAATAAATATAGAAAATATATCTAAGATGTTTCCTAAAGACATTTATACTATAAACAGTTACTTTACATGTGCATATTATGTGATATTAGTGTAACAGAAGTATAATATAATATAATATAATATAATATAATATAATATAATATAATATAATATAATATAATATAATATAATATAATATATAATATAATAATATAATATAATATAATATAATATAATATAATAAATCCCAGTACCTACTGTCTTGTTTCCCTAGTGAAATATGGAGACATGTGGGTTGTCTCAAGACTTAAGAGTAATGCTAATATAAATAAATTGAGTAATATTGATATAGCAGTACAGTGAGTGAGTGATTATTTGTCATTGTGAACACAGCACAGCACACAGCGTACCACAACCAAAGGTGACCTCTGCATTTGACCCATCCATAAAAGAGCAGCGGGCAGCACCCGGGGAGCAGTGTTTGGGATGGCACCTGGCTCATGAGTACCTTAGTGGTACCTTTACCGGGTCAGGGATTTTAACTGGTGCCCTTCTGATCACACGGCAAACTATATCATATCATCATATAGTACACATGGAGGTTACCCGTTTAGAACACAGAATGAGGAAAGGTCATGGCATGAATGTGCCTGAGCTAGACTCTGCATGATCTGAATTTAAATAAATAACATGTCATTTGAACCAAGAATGTACAATAGTGACAAATTCACAATATGACAAGCATGATTTAACTATAAAGGTGTGTTAAATACAGAATCAACAATGTCAATTTTATGTAATACTTTTGAAATGTAACTGGAGAGAAAAATCCATAAAGAAGACCATGAACTAAAAATGTCAGATTCAAGTGGTGAGCTTTTAGCTGTGGGTACTTTGGTAGTTGATTCCATTTGTTCAGCTATTCAGCTCTGAGTCGCAGTGTTCTGCAGTCCTGAGTGTCCTTTTGTCCCTCACAGTACAACCTCTACAACAACCTCTAAAAGCATTACTGCAAAGATATAGTCCAGCCACTAGAGTGGCCACAGCGTTTTATTGCTGACCGTCTCTGGGCCATGACCCAGAGTGACCATTCTGAGGACCTTAATGGGCTAGAATCTCTCCAAGAGCATAACGACCTCCAGCGGCTTCAGTTTCAACACAGAATCTGAAGAGGATATAATTGTGCAACGTAATATAAATAGTGTATTACAATTGATAACAGAAATGCAAATGTTCATCTAATCAATGAGCTGAAAATTGCAAGCCATAAACAATTTCAAGCCATGAACTATGTCTCTACAAAGAAATCTATGAAAGGACTCAAAATAACAAAAAGTGGGAAGAGAGGAAGAAGACAAAGATTAACAAAAATACATTTTGAAGAGAAGGAAAAATAAGATAAGTAATGCATTATAATAATACATATGTAACAACATTTTAATAAGTTATCACAATTTTTACACCACATTTCACAATATTGAAAATTAGTGATATAAACACAGTACTGCTGATCATGATGTTATTGAGACAATGCATTTGATTATTCCTTCCCATTCCTTTCTGTTTATATATGTTCTATATACTCTATGTTCTATAGGTGACCAAACATATGACTATTCACTGATTTTTTTTAGATGTAGATTCTTGTAATGTTTTACTATAATCTGTTATGTTATATATAGATTTGTCTTACAAACCAATCCAACTTCACTACTTATATAAGTATATATGTTACAAATAATCTTGAATTTACTGTACATCATAGTACCACTTTACAACCCCTTATAAAGGGTTATAATTGATTTATAATAAGGTTGTTAATGAAGTTGTAAACAGATTTTAGATCATTAATAATCAATGATAAACAAGTTATAATAGTTGTGCTACATTGATGCAGGATCGCTATTTGCTGAGATTTCAGATCATGTTAGTGTCTCAACCTATCTCGTCTCAGGCAGAATGTTAAACTTCATCAGCTGTTTATTAACATGTAATTGTTTTGATTATGATGAGTTACTATGAGTTACTAGATATCAGACATCAGTTTTCTGTCTAAAGCAAGCTTGCTGTCTGAGTTGATGATTCCCCCGTCCATCCTGATGCTTCATTCTGTTTTTATCACTAATTATTGATGACTTACTGACATTTATATCTGGCAAATGGAAGCCTTATTATAAAGCGTGAAACGCATCTCACCAAATAGTGATCCTGCATCAATGTATCATAACTGTCATCACTGATGTTTAATGATATAAGAACTGTCTACAACCTCATTAACAAATCATTAATCATTTCCTAAGCCTTTATGAGATGAGTCTCATTTATACCTTTTACCAATATTTATAACAACATATTTTACTGCATAATTTCTATATAATTGTATTTTTATATTTAGGTTCTTGTCATGTTTCTTTACTACAATCTGTTAGTTAAGTTGTATGTGAATGTGCCGTCTTATGAAGAAATCAGGGTGCAGGGTGTTGTATGACTTTATTTCTCACTTTAACTACGCAAGATTGTTTAAAAATGTATGAACTTTATTGATGTTGATGTTAGTGTTAGTGCACTTAATTATGTCTTACGTTTCCTAGTCGTCTTAGTTCGATTGATCCTAGAGACGATCACAGGTACGACTGTTCTGACATAAATCCTATGTATAAGCTGTTATTAATTTTCATCGAACCTACCTTGTGTGTGTGTGTTATCGTGTTTTGGTGTTTTGTGTGAGGTTAGTGTGTGTGTGTGTGGTTATCGCGTTTTGGTGTTTTGTGTGAGGTTAGTGTGTGTGTGTGTGTGTGTGTGTGTGGTTATCGTGTCTTGGTGTTTTGTGTGAGGTTAGTGTGTGTGTGTGTGTGGTTATCGTGTTTTGGTGTTTTGTGTGAGGTTAGTGTGTGTGTGTGTGTGTGTGTGGTTATCGTGTTTTGGTGTTTTGTGTGAGGTCAGTGTGTGTGATGTGACGTTGTGGGGATGAGGATCTGTGAGGCGCTTGAGGCGCTGTGACCGTCATGGCGGATCCGCGCTCTCTCTCCCTCTCTGACACCATATTCCTCTAATTAAACCAGGTCAGCGTGTCAGGTCAGCACTGGAATTAAACCCAAATGAGTCATTATAATTAATAAACATGTGAAGAGTGCATTAAATACGTGCTACTCGTCTTGTGTAACTGTCTAAATCAGGAGGGTTGCTCTTCACCGGACCTAGTTAGCTACTTAGTTTAGTTAGTTAGTTAGTTAGTTAGTTAGTTAGTCGCTGGGCTTATTACGTATGTGGAGACCCAGCGACCAATCAGCGCCTCTGCAGATGACGCGCGCGCCTTTCATGCGCTCACACGATTGGCGGTGAAATCGCGCCATCTAGCGTTGGACTGGCAGACCAAGCTCCGCCCCCGCGCGTCGGGATGCTCGAATTCCGTTAGCGGAGCTCCAGCGCGAAGGCGAGTGAGAGCGTACGCCTTGAGGGGAGAAGGCGCTTCTCCAGTCGGCTTTAGCTTTAGCTGCGACCCCGCTGAAGTGATGATGGCGGCGGCTCTGGAGAGAGGCGGGGTGCGGGCCGCTTTCCTCAACCCGGCCGGCGGTGGAGGTGGAGGAGTTGGAGCAGCGCTAACGACAATCCCGTTCGGAGCTGGAACCGGGGCCGGAGCTGGAGCTGGAGCTGGAGCTGGAGCCGGAGCCGGAGCCGGAGCCGGTCCCGCTCTCGCCGCCGTGGGTCCGGGCGGCTCCGGCGGCGGCCCTGTGACGGTACCGATGAACCTCTTCGCGACGTGGGAAATCGACCGCTCGTCTCCCAGCTGCGTGCCGAGGTACGGAACCGAGCCGAGCCGAGAGATTAAAATAATAAGGCGGGTTTTACACGCGGTTGGCGTCGTGAGGGAGATTTAGAGGAGCGGCGGTGAGGAGACGCGCCGAGATTAACCTCAATCCCGCCTCACGACAGCACCGGGCGGAATCAAGCGCCACAAATGGGTGATTTCGTGTTTGATTTGAGGATTGTATTCCCCCGCCGTCTGTCAGTAGTTTATGAGAGATGTTTGCGGCGTGGCTTGCGTCTGGAACGCTGTTTAATGTTGTCATGCTGAAACCTGCAGACAGCGTGTGTGTGGAAATCTGTCCATCCATTTGTTGATCCATCTCTCCATCGACATACCTACACCTAACATTGCTGTCTAACATTACTATCAGTCCCTTCATCCATCTTTCTGTCTGTCTGTGTACGTACGAGATAACAAGTCTGTGATGGTTTTGTCCTTGGAACCTCTATCCATCCATCACCTCATCCATCCATCTACATGCCCACAAATAACATTACTTTCTAACATTACTATCCATTTGTCCATCCTTGTATCCGTCTATATACCTGGAGATAACATTACTATCTAATATCATGTATCCATCAGTCCTTCTGTCCGTCTATGTACTACTTACAGATAACGTGAATGTCTGATGTTTTGTCCTTGGAAAGTGCATGCATTCATTCGTTCTGTCATCCGTCTACTTGTCCATCCGTCTAAATATGGGTGGATATGGTTAACATTACTGACTGTTTAATATGCATTTGTTTATGTAAAATCTATCCGTCTCTGGATTTGTATACTTGCTAGAGGCTGACCGATATGGTTTTAGAATGACAAAATTCAGCAATATAATTTCAGAAACACAATATGAACCAGTTTCTGCCTTGTTATTTAACAGTCCTCCCTAGGATAACACGACACAATGCAGTTTACACATAAACACGTTCATAAACAGTGCTTTGAACAAAATCCTCTTACATTTTTAATCCTCCAGTTATTGAAATTGGCAGCAGCCTCACAAATCCTAGATTCATCAATCTCTAGCAGCAGCAGCCTTTAAAATCCGTGATCTGTCAGGCTTTAATTCACATGAAAGAGTGTTGACAGCAGTTTGCATAAGATGCACATTAACAATAGCAGTAATTGAGGAATGAGCTGGGTGCCCCCTAAAACCACAGTGTGCAGTACTGTGTTGTGGCACATTTGCCTAATATGTTTATACCGGGAATGTAAGACAGTATGTGGATTGTTATATTGCAACATGCACATGTACATGTCAAGTCTACATTAATAATACAAAGACATATTTTTGTAAGCTAAACATGAAGAAATGATGGGTGGCTCAAGACTTTTGCTCAGTGCTGTACACACAGAATCTCTCATCTAACTGATGCTGTATGCTTATACCTAGGGTGTAACAATGCATTGATCCACATCAATATATCAATTCAGTGCTCAGCCCTTATTGATCCAAAATGTAAATATCAATCAGGCAAACATATTGTAAAGACACTTTGTGTTGAACAGAAGGTCTATTTAGGTTTCAATACAAATGTTTTAGTTTTGTGATTTGATATGAGTGGAGGTGATGGTGTTAAATCATCATATGGTATTGTCTCATATTGATCGAAGGCTCCTGAAAGGATCAAATTGAAATTGTATCGTAGCAGATTGTGTGGATTGTGTAGCAGATGATGAATTGCGGTCTATGCAATCGATATAATATCATGGTGAAACGTGTGGTTTACACCTGCTTGTTTGTTTTGACACCTGCTGGTCACTCTGACTGGACGTGACTTTTGGTACACTGACTATGACTTTTTGACATTATCAGGGGGAAAGCCCAAACTGTTCACAGCACAGAATTCCCCGAAGAGTCTCTGCATGATGACATTAATCAGCGTTGACATACAGGTGTCCCAGCAGCTCTCTTTCTGTTTCCATCACTCACATTCCCATGAGTCATACTGGCATGTAGAAACCTTTTGACTGCGTACCATTTCTTGATGGCTCGTTGAATGATAGTCTGTAATACTCATAGTCTGTACCAATCATTATTTTTCTCATTAACTGACTGAATTATAGTCAGGGATTATTAGTCATTGTGAACACAGCACAGCACACAGTGCACCTTAACCAAATGTCAGCTCTGCATTTGATCCCTCCATGATGGAACAGTGGGCAGCTGGTGTGCAGTGCTTGGGGACGGTACCTTGCTCATGAGTACCTCAGTGGTACCTTTACCGGTCCGGGACTTGAACTGACAGCCCTTAGATCACAGGACCTTTACACTACCAGCTGGCCACTTTCATTAAAACCAAAAACAACAAAATGTCTTTTTTCCGTAGTTGTTTCCAAAACCAAAATGACAAATTAACGAGTCTTTTCCAATTTTCCATTTTGTGCTCAAAAGAAAAATTGTTTTTATTTATCAAACACAAGTAAAGTGAGTGGGACAGGCGTAGACAGGCTTACAGAGAGGGAGGGGAGGGATAAGTCTTTGCCGCCTCCTGGGCCGAGGCTGGCCCGTGTCCCGGCCGTGTGTTTGGTCGGGGCCGGGCCCCTCGCGCAGCTGTTCTCGTACAGCACATGTGGAGGGACGAGCTGCTCTCCGGCCCCCATCTGTAAGTGATATGTCCTGCGTGATTTAGACACGGCCACTCCTACATACACATTCTCCACATTGTACACGCCAAGGTTTCACAACATGATCTGTTTGTGCACAAGGTTTTCAGATTTCTTATTTAATATGAGACCTGACAAGGTGCACCTTCACCTCTTATTCATGCTTCTTGTCTGATGAAGGAGCCATTACTTGTGCTGTGTACTTGTGCTACAGGATCATTCTTACACTGGACAAAGTCGTTAATTCATGTTAACCTCAACCAATGATTTATGCAATTTAAACTAAGAGTGTTTAAGAGTAAAGTTGTCAAATGCCAAACGTGTGCAAGTTCCAGAAAAATTCCTCTTCTCGCAGTGTTTCTGCTGTTTGGTTGGTGAGGTCTGTGTGAGGGTGTGAGTGAGGATGTAAACAAGAATCACATGATCTGGCCCCAAAAACGAGGACATTATTTAAATGGCTGTTGGCTAAGAGATTTACTGAACAAATCTGGTTTAAGAGCAGGGACTACAACAGCGAGCAGTGTATTGTCCTGCAGCCTGTCAGAGACACATCACTTGACCGAGGCTGAAAATTCTCTCTGAGAAGTAAAAGACAAGCTGCTGGTTTATTGTCTCTTTCAGCAGCTCAGCACACAGATGGAGCGAGCGCTGGCTGCAGAAAACTCTGTTTAAAAGTTTGTACACAGTGTATAACCACTGACTATACAGAGTAACAGGCTGATAAGTGATTATAGCAGTAGCATGAAGTGAAATGAGTATTTGTCATTGTGAACACACCTCAGCACAGCACACAGTGCACCACAGCAAGATGTGAGCTCTGCATTTGATTCATCCATGAAGGTGCAGTGGGTAGCTGACGTGCAGTACCCCGGAAGCGGTACTTAAGGACGGTACTTTGCTCCTGAGTACCTTTACTGGTCTGGGACTTGTCCCACCTTGGGCGGGATTCGAATTCGGGGCGACGTGTTGGCGGGCGGCTTCGTTACTGCTTTGCTGCCTTTCGGCATGAGGGAGAGATGAGTGTGACGTTGCAACCCAGTTTGGTGTATAACGTTGAGGGGTGATTATAACAGCACTATGTCAGTGTGACAGGCGAGTAACCAGACTCTCAGAGCTGGGCATTTTGACTCAAATCACAGAGAACATTTAACCTCTGTTATGATTAATGAACAGCAGTTTTGGTTTTGCTGGAATATTTTTTCTTAACAAATCCAATCCTTGTGACAGAATTCACATTTTTGCACTTCTTACGGCAGTAAGAGGCTCTGAATGATGGTTTTGATAAATTTTTGAGTAATTGCCCAGCCCTAATTCACATCATTTTTAGTAACAGGTTGAATGGTAATAGGCATGGCAAGTGTAAAATACTGATGTGATGATCCTTGGGGTGATGGATTCCGACAGGTGATTGTAACAGTAATAAGAAAATGTAACATCACATTGTAAATCACTGATGGATAAAGGTAACGTGCTGAGAGTGATTAAAACACTGATTGTAATGGTGCATTGAGCCAGTTGTGAGTGAGTATAACATGTTGACATGTCATTATGATGCGCTGATGGATGTTGGTAATGGTATTAGATGAGTATAACAGGCTGGTTGATGACTGTGACTGTGACATGCCATTGTGACAGTAATAATGAGTGATTGTAACAGTAGCGTTCAATTGGGAGGGATCATGATGTGATTGTGATCATAATAGGTGATTATAACAGTTATAGCGATAGTAATTGGATAGTAATAGGTGACCAAAATATGTGGTTGTAATAGTAGTTGGTGATTATAATAGCAATATGTGATTGTAGCAGTAGTAGGATACTAGGTAACAAGTAGTAAAAGTCGATTATAAAAGGAATTTGTGCTTTTAACAGTAATATGTGATTATGAGAGTAATTGGAACAGATTGATCGGTGAGACTCTGCTTTTCTTACTGCGTGTTTTTATCCCGTTTCTCCTCCGAGCAGCTCGTCTGGACTGTTGCTGAGTAATCACTATGGAAACCTCAGAGGAATGGAGTGCTCAGGGCTGTTTTTCTGCACAAGCACAAATAATTTGAAGTGTTACAAACGCAGCTTACGTGCGGAAAATCTTTATTTGCTTACCCTCTTTTTCTCCCACTCTCATTCGCCACTCCCTTATGGACGTGTATCGATCCTGAACCAGGGTGCGTTCACAACGCTGGAACGTCTCAGAGCTTCCTCTAAATGGATCGTTCCTCACCACCACTAATTACAGAAGACAATTGGTGGTTGTGTAATGCCTAAATGTGGGCTATTACACAGCGATGCATCTGCGATGTAAACTGTGTCCGGTGACGCTGAGTAACGATTGCGATCACACTTGGCCCGATTCGCTGTGAGGGCTGCCACTTTTTACAGCTGGTTTTCGGACTACAGACACAGGCCTTGTCCTGAGCAGGGAACCACACTAATCTGATTTCATAACTGCTAAAGAAGATGAGTCTGTAATCTAGCGTGGTGTGGTGGTAGCGTCACCACGCTTTAATCTCTGCGCTCGGTGTTTTCGGCACGGCACAAGCTCGTTCCCGTCCACTACAGTGGCTACTACAGCGGCTAGCTTAGGGAATAGCTGGATTTCAAATTACAAGATCGTCAGGCTTAATGATGTTTTGTCTCACTGCGGGCAGCTAAGGGTATAACTGGCTAGTAGGGCTGTAACAATACATTGATTTGCATCGATACCTTAATTCAATGATCAACGAGCCCATAGCATTTTCCCAAAGTGTCTGCTTGAGTTCAGGAATAAAAATGTTCAAATTATAGTTGCTCTTTAGTTGCTTTTTCTTTTAGTTGATTTTTGTGATTAGATATGAATGGCAGTGATAGTGTTAAATCAGCATATGATATTAATGATATAAAAGCATCTAGATTACAGATCACAAATTAATCTGAGTTAACCAAACTGATTACAGCATTATTAGCATCAGGTATCTGTAAAGGTTATTCATATTTTTGACCATTCCGTCAGTTGCCTGCCTTCTGTTCTTTGTGATTTTCCCCTTTGATAAAGTTCATTTTTTCGTGCTTTTCCCCCAGTCCTGGCCTGACATGATGTTCCTACCTAACTAAGTTTACTAAGTCATTTTCAGACCCCAAAAAGATGTTTGTTTGCTAAATGTAGAAAACTCAGCATAAGTGGTTTGCACAATTTGTCCTCACTCAGCAGCGACCCATTAAACACGTACATTACTGTGCATTTTTAAGTGAAGTGACCAAAAGGTGGATTTAATTGTGCATTTTTAATTTGGCGTAATTTTCCTCTTTAAATTCATGGCAGCTTTGCCTTCAACTAGAACCTTCCTCAGGGCAAAGTGTCAACATAATGGTGTTTAGCAGTGAAGTGATGGCTCATTTCTGCCTTTTACAAAAATGGCACACAAACTCCTTTGGGCTGTAACTAAGTGTGTGCAAAATCTACTTAATCATTAATTACACGTCTTATTAAAAGCTTTCCTCTTTCTGCTGGATATATTTCTGTATTTGCAGGTTGTGGTGTAGTGTTGAGTAGTGAGAGTGATTAAGTGTGTTACCTGCTGGGTTTTTATTAAGTGGACATGCTCTGCCGATACGTGCCGCGTCTGACCTCCGCTTCACATCTAACTTGGTTTCTCCTTGTGCTTACTCAGACGTTGAACGAGGGCCAAGTAGAGTGACGTGGGGGAATAGAGAGGAGGAGAAAAGGAGGTCAGGACGGGACGGTTGAGAGAAGAGAGAGGAAGGAAGGAAGGAAGGACAGGAGAGGAGAGGAGATGAGATTAGAGCAGAGCAGGTCACTTACCCAGCTTTACCACACCTTTAACATGCAGCATGCGCCCCTTTCCCAACACACCTGCACTACAATACGTGTCCTTAAAGATCCCTAAATCACTGCAGCACTTTCAAATAAATGAAGCTCATAACTCATCACGTGAACTCTTTACCACTGCACTGCTGCGTATGGAAAGGGTGTTGTCAGATGCTGCTTCAGGCTTTGAGAAGATACTCATATCAAACAGTTTTTCGATCATCTTTTTCTCCAGTTCAGTCAAATCTTCACCTTTATTACAGACAAAACTCATATTTAGCTGATAAATAACAACTGCTCACAATACAGCTATTTACTGTTTTTTTGTAGTGTTTATTCCTGACTTACGTCCAACACATTATTTGTGACGCGGTTCCGAGTGATGCACGTGGGAAATATAGTTTTCTCCCAGGAAGAAAGAATATATTGAGATACATATCATGTAATGTGCTATAGTTTAAAAATCACCCAGCCCTAGTTTGTGTTAGTGCTAGACAAATACATTTATCAAAATTAACCTTGAGAATTTAAAACTTGTTTCCTTCAAATTTATTTTCAAACTACACAGTTATGATACACATTGATATTGATTGTACAACATTTTGCCCAACCCTAGTTTGCGTGTCTGTCTAAATATCCAGTCCCTGAATCAGAAAGTAAAGTCTGCAGCCAGAGTAACTGACAGACGAGCAAAAGCGAGGGATCGGGATCGGGACGGTTCAGCTGGAGGAGGAAGACGTGCTTCGTTTTCCCCTTTACGCGCCTCCTCTGCGCAACAGCCTTCGGCATTCTGGGGTCGGAATCTTTTTTTCTCCTTTTCGTTTTTTTTTGTGTGTTTTTTTTTTTGTGAGGCCAAACGCCTGGAATCTCCCTTGAGGACGGAAGAACACTCCTCAAGTCCAGCTCGCAGAGCTGTGGAAACGTCCACACACTGGGAGGACCCTGTCCAAATAAATAGGCCATGTGCAGAGCAGAGACAATGTTTTGGCTTTCTCTCCCTCCCTCTCTCTCCCTCCCTCCCTCCCTTCTTGTGCTCTCTCTACTCAGGCATTTCCTGAGCACTGTGAGTGCCAGCAGTAACACACAGCGCACTGTTTATTTCTCAGACAGAAGAGATGTGGCCGTGCTGAAGGACGACTGGACCCGGGCGCTTGGCATGTGCCCGCTCTCGCTCCTCGCTCGTGGGTGGCTTTGGACTAGGGCTGGGCGATATGGGCTAAAATAGTATCACGATATTTTTTAGCTATAACATGATACACAGTATATATCCTGATACCTTGAAAAATCCTCCAATTCACTTTATGAATCCTACATTTATTGGTTGTTTACATTTAGTTTAGCTAAAATATGAGTTTTGTCTGTAATAAAGGCAAGGATTTGACTTAACTGGGGTGTTTTTGCACACGATGGTGTTCCACATGAGAGTCGCGAGTGGCCGCACATAGAGTGTGTTTACTAGGGGTTGACTGATATTGCTTTTTCAAGGCTGTTATTGATACCGATTATTGCTAGTTAACGGGGCCGATAAGCGATATTTGGAACCGATATGCAAAAGAAAATCTGTCAAAATGTCAAATTTTACAAACACCAGTCTCAGCTGAAACTCTCCTCTCTCCTCTTTTCCTTCTCGGAGCTTCACACTGCGGTGGTGTGAGTGACAACGAGGCTTCAGTGTTGATTGGCTACTACTGGTGTGACATGCGGCCAACCAGAGAGTGTTGTGGGCGGGACAGTGAGTGGAGAGCAAACGGCACAGAGAGAAGAGACGGCAGTGGAGCCACAGTAGCACCTTGTAGTTACTTCATATCAGTGACGGTCAAAATTAAACACCGATACTGATCATCGACCCCCGATATTCGGCCCAACTGATAATCGCTTGACCCTTAGTGTTTATATAATGAAGAATGTCATTTATGTGTGTTTGCACATTTACTTGCGTTTCTGTGCACAGAATAACAGAAGCAGTGGTGTTTATCTTCAGAACCAAGTCGTCCTCTTCCATCTCCAGTTAGTGTCTCTGAAATGGTGTGGATATTCACTTCTCTCTCTGCACACTCGCTTCCCTCCACTTCCACCACAAAGCACATGTGCGCTAGGAGAGTGTTGTGGATGGGCAGGGGAGTGAGCTGTCTGCTTTGAGAGGGCAGAGAAGCCACACTGGAAAGTGAAGTACATGCTGTCTGTTTAACATCAGTGTGAGGATTTGTATTCAATATTCACTACATCGCATGTGGAACAAGCTGAGATATATCCAGTATATTCCATATATCACCCACCCCTACTTTAGACTAGGGCTGGATGATATGGTCTCAGTTTTATATCACGATTACCCAGGTAGTGTGGTAGAGCTGAGAATGATCACATAATTCCACACAGAACTGAACAATTAATTGAAAATGAATCAAAAGGATTATTTAGATTATTTTTCAATTCTGTTACTACTTTCTCCAGTATGTGTTGATGTAGCGTCCTCTTAAAAACATTCTAGATCTATATTTTCTATATCCATATTCAGTATTCCTCTATCGATCTATCTATATTAGTACCTTTTATAGTTGGTATCTTTTAAAAATCTTTTTAGCACCAACCACCAAAGCAAGGTCCTTGTATGTGGTGTTGTACTTGATAATAAAGTAAATGTAAATCTGATTGTGTTCATACATTTAGAATGCAGCTCTGTGCTGCTGATAAGTGGAGTATCATGGTGTGTGTGTGTGTAGAGATGAGAGCATGTGAATGTGGGTCACTGCAGGCTGGACTCAGCCCTGACCACAGAGGGACTCACTGCTGTCACCTGACTCTTTACATTTGAAAGATGAAATTTCTAGAAGTGGCACTGTCCATCTGAGTTACACTCGCCTCTGTGTGCGTGTGCATGTGTGTGCGTGTGCCTGTGTGTGTGCGCCTGCGTGTGTGTGTGTTGAGAGAGAGTCCAACGCAGCCTACTTGCTTTGCGTTAAAGCTCCTGACTCAGTGGAAGTTTTCCCAGCTGACCTCATCACTGCTCTCTCTCTCCCTCTGTTCTCTCTTTGTCCTGTTTCCCCTCGTGGCTCTGCGCATTTCTTTCTCTCTTTTGCTGCCTGTTTGCTCTCTGCTGTATTTTCTACTTTATTTGCTGTGTTTTTAGGACGATTGCCGTCACAGCACAAATAACTACATGAACTCTGAATTAGCGTAAATAAATAGGTCAGGTTTTCTGCAGTTACACAGATGTGTAATTCTAACAACACGACGTGAGAGTTTGTATAGAGGTGGTGTTATATAGTAATATATATTGCATATCTTACAGCAGTGTGGTCTATTTGTGCAGGTGTTGTTACCGAGCAGCTTTACATCTTTGACTCTTATACTTTCTGTCAGAAATGCTAGTTAGGCCTTGCTGGCTGTTGTGATGTAATGAACACAGCAGCTGTGAGCATTTTCACCAAGGTAGTTTTACCTAAAGCTGGATGATATGGTCGAGGCGGATGATACATTGTGCAATCTTCATGTTTGTCATACTCTGAATTTTGGCACAAAAATAACACCATAGTTCTGACATTTCCAACTCAGCACCAAGTCAAGCGAGCGTGAAAGCAGAGTGGAGCGAGGGCGGAGCATTTCCAGCGTAGTGCACAACATTTTAAGAAAAAGTCACTTCCCTCCCTATGTAGTGTACCAAGTCAAATAGGGCATGTGTGACACTCCATGTGCACTACCTAGTGTGTAGAGAGCTGTTAAGCTACAACCCCGGCTATACTCTGGGATGCATACTACCACATAGAAAAGTATGATAAGAGCGCCTTACCTACCATACTATTCGGGACACGGCCCATGTGTGAGCTCACATTCACTAAGTGAAGCAAACACACAGTTTAGTAGTTAAACATGTTTCACATGTGCAGCAGAGTTGAGCGTAAAGACCAGAGATTCTGCTGGTGAACATTGCACTGCGTGATCAGAATTTTACCACAAAATAACACCAGACATTTTAACACAGCGGGTGCAGGCCATATAAAATTCCACCTCGGACTCTGGACATGCCTGACACAAGCGCTACCTTTCACACGTACAGTACCAGTCAAAAGTTTGGACACACCTTCCACTGTTTTTTCTTTATTTTCATTACTATTTACATTGTAGATTCTCACTAAAGGCATCAAAACTATGAATGAACTGTGTAAGGGCTATTTGACCCAGAAGGAGAGTGATGGAGTGCTGAGCCACATGGCCTGGCCTCCACGGTCACCTGACCAAACCCAATCGAGATGGTTTGGGATGAGATGGACCGCAGAGTGAAGGCAAAAGGGCCAGCAAGTGCTCAGCATCTCTGGGAACTCCTTCAAGACTGTTGGAAAACTACCTCATGAAGCTCATCGAGAGAATGCCAAGAGTGTGCAAAGCAGTGATCAAAGCAAAGGCTGGTTATTTTCAAGAATCTAAGATATAAAACATGTTCTCGGTTATTTCACACTTTTTGTTTACTACATACTGTAATTCCATATGTGTTCATTCATAGTGCCTTCAGTGAGAATCTACAATGGAAATAGTCATGATAATAAAGAATAAAACATTGAATGGGAAGGTGTGTCCAAACTTGGTAGTGTACAGTAAATGTGTCATCAAATATCAGATGAAAATATCAGCAAATCTAAGCCTTGCTCTGGTGATGATGACTTAATGATAAACATTTATCGTATGATTGATATGATTGAGATGTTATCATGCAACCCTAATAAATATAGATGCTCATTGTGATTTAAATATTTAATATTTAAAAGTAAGTACAATAATAGCCGTGTCAAGCCATGTAGAAACAATCCTACCAAAGATATAATCCCAAAACAAACATTAATATACACATTGATTTGTGCAGAGTGTTGTTCAATGATGCTGTTGGCAGTATATCTTCCATATTGGTGTGGTTGTATTTTCTGCCTTTTGACATTGGAGCAACTTGCTTTGATGATGTGTGCCCTCTTTTTGATATAATCTCCATGTCAGCAGTTTACACATTTACCTCCAGATGTGCTGTTAGTGGATTATGAAGGAAGTTGTCACTGAATTTTGTATGAAAGCAGCACAAAATTATCCTCAGTTTAACTCACATAGTTTATGGATTTGTTGACTGTGTTATATTTGTTAAAAAAGTGAACAAAATCCTGAGGCTGGACATTCAGTAGTGACTCGGCCACTCATCTCCCATGTGATGTAACCACTGTGTCTGTGTGTGTGGGGGGGGCAGCACTGAGTGTTTGGAGTGATTTAGTGTTTGTCCTGCAGCGCTTGTTCTCATCCATTTACGTTCACATTTACATCATCCAGTACCATTCAGACGCTGTGAGACGGAACGCCATCTTTTCATGGTGAATCCCTCGCTCCTGCCTCTCACCTGCTCCCTCCCTCGCCATCACTCCATCCGCCTGCAACCAGTGTTGGGCACATTACTTTAAAAAAGTAATTAGATATAGTTACTACTTACTTTTTCCAAAAAGTAACTGAGTTAGTAGTTTGTACTCAGCATAGCACACAGTGCACTACAACCACGTGACCTGCATTTGATCCATCCATGCAGTAGCAGTGGGCAGCACCGGGGAACAGTGCTTGGGGACGGTACCTTGCTCATGAGTACCTCAGTGGTACCTTTACTGGCCAGGGATTCGAACTGGCGGCCTTCCAATCACAGGGCAAGCTCTCTAACCATTAAACTACCAACTGCCCCAAATTTAATCATAAGGTCCAGTCCTGTTTGTGTGTGTGTGTGTGTGTGTGTGAGAGAGTCCGTGTGAGCACCATTAAGTGAATAACTTGTAAAGCATTTCTGAAGCACTTTATATGGTGCTTAAAATGCTGTTGGTTGAAAGTGTTTTAATGTCTTTTGTTCTTTCAGTCCCATTAAGCTGGTTTCTTCCCATGCGGCCTCTTAGAGGAGACACACATTCTTGAGTGCAGAGTCTGTGTGTGTGTGTTGAGTAGGGATTATTAGCTGCTGTTATGTCCAGTGTGGATTACATGTTAACCTGAAAGTGTCATTTATTAGAGTAGAGCTGTGGTGTTGATGTGTAATGTAGAGGGACGCTGCTGTAACTTCATCACCACAGTGACACACATTTTCTTCAGCCTGGTGTAGAATGTGTGTGTGTGTGTGTAAAACTGTTTGATAAAGTTATATGTTCACACAGGATGAACTCACAGAGGGAGCAGAGTTGCTGAGTTACTTATTCATGTTCACTTGTACTCTTACTGTGTGTGTGTGTGTGTGTGATGTTGCAGTCTAAAGATTAATGTAGGTACTCAATTAACAAATCCTTGTTTAAATTTGACCCTGACTGATTAATCATCAATTAAGTGGACAGCAGAGCACGTTGTCATTTGGGGCAGGTAGTGGAATGGTTAGGGAGTTGGCTCTATGATCGGACGGTCGCTTGTTCAAGTCTCGGACCATAGAGGTACTCATGAGCAAGCACTACCTTCCGGGAGCTACCCATGTCAGCTGCTCCTTCACGGATGGGTCAAATGCAAGATGCTGCTGCACTTACTTCATCTATTTTAAGGAGGTGTGTAGCGATACATCAGTTCAGTGATGAGTCGAAAGCATCGATCCAAAATAATAGTATTGATCAGACATGATAAATCACTTTATACTGAACAGGAGCTCTGTTTTTATTAAAAGAGAAGTTCTTCATGTAAATGTCTGGTTGAGGTCAGGTCTCTGGTTGATTACATGAAAATAGTTTTAGTCCTTGTGATATCAGCAGATTGTTGTCCATTTCATCAATTTAATACCGTATCGTGGTGAGATTTGTCATTTACAGCCCTGTTTTCACCACTTGTCCTCCTGGTTTCAGCGTGTTCGATGCAGTCGACTTTCCTTCTGTCTGCCTTCACAGACACTTTCCCCTCCTCCTGCTTTAAGCAGCACCACACCGAAGCCGCACCGCTCGACTAAGTGCCTAAATGCATTGTGGTCCGAGGGCCTGTAGGCCACTTTATTTCTCTTGTGTTGTGCCATGAAATATGCAGCAGAAACAGCTTTTACACATACCACCTCTTTATTTCCACTCAGACATGCGGCCAGGTAATGCTCTTACACAACCCGGGAGCGGAGGGCTGAAGGCCCCGGTGAAGGGGGGGGCATTCAGGGATGAATAGCAGCGCGGCATCAGTGGGTTGCATAACGTCAGCGGAGGGAAAGAGAGGAGGAGAAACCTGAAGCATTTTGGGAGGATGTGAATGAGGAAGATGAATGTAGAGGAGAAAGGGATGAAGAGAGAGAGAGAGAGCAGCCTCTTGATCACGACACCGTACAGATGTACGCCTACACCGACATGCATGCTCTCCCCTCTTACATCACTCTGTTTTCTATCCTTTTCTTCCTCAGTTCACTTGAGCATAATGAGCTGTAAAAGCTGCCGCCAGAGCTGAGTGTGTGTGTGTGTGTGTGTGTTATTATATTTAATAATAGGGGTGCATGATTTGATTCCAATTCTTGAGCTCACGATTTGATCAATTCCTGATTTATATGCGATTCACGATTGATGAATGATTCAGAATTCAATACACAGATGAATTAGTTTTAGTTTTGAATTTAGTTTTGATTGCTGTTTGAGTTACTTTTCCTGCTTGACTGAGGCAGATCAACAACGTAAACTCACTGAATCAAATGTAGTTTACTAAATGTAATACATATGTACACATACTGACTGCATATTTCCACATTGCACCATCTATAGGGTTAGGGTCGGGAACCAGTGCCATTAGGTTTTTTGGGAATGCATGAATCAATTTTGAATTGACAGAGAAAGAATTGTGATTGGATTTTTTGCACACCAGTGTGTCAGTCCCATCGGCCCTAACCTGCTTTTAGACACTGTGGTAGAGCTGCTACTCATTACAAATTCCACATTCATTTCTGTTTGGGATTTGATTTGATTTTAAGAGAGTGTCATTGTGAACACAGCACGGCACACAGTGCACCACAACCACACGTCAGCTTTTGACCCATCACGTGAAGGAGCAGTGGGCGGCAGACATGCAGTGCTAGGGGACGGTACCTTGCTCATGAGTACCTCAGTGGTACCTTTACCGATCCGGGACTTGAACCAACAACCCTCTGATCACGGGGCCATGTCCCTAACCATTACACTGCCAACTATTTTGATATACTTCACTTAGTGTGTTATGTTAAGGGTTTTGATGAGGTTATGGTAGGGCTGAGTGATATCACCTTCAATTAACTGAACATTTTACCTTGATCACGATCAGTGTGCGATCAGTGTGTTTTATTTTTACATCCATCACTAACAACATGACTGTAAATATGTGCAACTATTAAAGTTCTGTCTCTGACTAATGACTAGTGTTGTCGCTCCGTCTGTGTGAAGAGGTAGACTTGAGGTGTAGAACAGGAGCGCTGTGAGTGAGTGTGTGTGTGTGTGTTTAAGTGTGATTGGTGTTAAACCATCTGTAGACGTGCAACTGAACAGGGGGATTTCTGTGGAGTGTGTGTGTGTGTTTTGTTTCTAGGTGTTTAAAAGAGTCCGCTGTGTGCCTGAGATGTGTTCATGCATGTGTGTGTTTGTGTGTGCATTTATTGGAGTGTATGTGTTGTGTAAGTGTGTATGTGTCGTGAGTATGTAGGGTGTCTGTGTGTGAGTGTGTGTGTGTGCTGCTGTGTGTTTGCATGTATGCGGCTATTGAAACAGTCCATTTAGTGTGTGTGTGAGAGTGTGTGCGTGTGTTCTCTCTCTCTCTCTGATGTGAGTGTGTGTGCTAAGTGCTCACGTTGTCATTCATTCGCTCTGTCGTTTTTCTCCTTTCATCCTCCCACAACCTGCCAGAGATCAGCTGCTCACCGCTCCGTCTCACTTGGCTTCTGTGTGTGTGTGTGTGTGTGTGGAAACATTCTTCATCTCCACTCTCCTCCTCACAGTCACAACACACTTACACTCTCATTCATCACACACACACTCGCTAATATAATTCCTTCCTTTATTCTTTTCAAACCAAAATCTGAAAACACATCTTATTTAATACCACTTTCCAAAACCAAAGATAAACAACCAGTAATGAGTCGTTTTCAGATTTACCCAAATACTCAAAAAATAACACAAACATAACACACACTCATTCCTTTTTTTAAATCAAATTGAAGTGGTGTGGCCTGGAAGTGGAGGTTCAGAGATGACATGTAGCACTGTTTAATTGGTGCTGATGAGAATGGCCAGCTTGGTTTGGTTCCTTGGCCGTAAGAGGCTTGTTCTTCTTCACCTGTGATTTTTACACGTATTTACTTTTTCTGCGTCCAGCGCTCACCTCCGGGTCCCACCACTTGCGTACAGTACATCTTCAGAAAGGAATAAGACCGCATGTTTTCTGTGCTTTTCCTTTTTTGAGCATGTAATGGCACATGGGAAGGCGACTCGTTGTAAGTTTTCTCATTTTGGTTATGGAAACTTATATTTTACAAAGGACTCACTTATTGAATCTGAGAAACAAATGATATACAGATTCTCTCTCTTCCACACGTGCGTAACAGACATGTGAGTGATTACTGGGACACTGCAGATAAAGCACCTTCTTCTCATCTTGACCTCTGAGTGTAAGGGAGTATTTTTAGGTTCCATCACGTCTTTAATGGGCAGTAAACTGGCAGCTCTGAACACACAGATAAGACTGCAGTCACTCTACAGCAGGGGTGGGCGATTAGGGTCCTGCAGCTTCTCCATCACACCTGCTGAGTCTCCTCTGATAAGCATCTACCTGAGACCAACACACCGCAGGGCACACACACATTCACACCTTACGGGGCCGATTTAGAGTCGCCAATTAACCTACATCGCATGCTTTTGGACTGTGGGAGGAAACCGGAGCGCCCGGAGGAAACCCACGCAAACACGGGGAGAGCATGCAGACTCCACACAGAAGGGCCCTATGGCCGTCGCCGGGGTTCGAACCCAGGACCTTCTCGCTGTGAGGCGGCAGCACTAACCCCTGCGCCACTGCAACCTTATTTTTGATTATTTTTGTGCCAGTTTTCTGAGCACGCAGTCGAACTTTGGTAAGCAAAATATCTTGTCTTTACATGCTCAGCTCTGCCTTCCTCATTTGTTATCATTGGCAGATAGAAGCGTGAAAAAATTTCATATCGACATCAGCCAGAAATGTCCTTATTATGCATCCCTATTATCAACAGCTGATTACTGTAACATTCAGGAGAAACAATAAATATATTGGTTTTCTTTCTCTGATTGTACACTGTCTCACACACACACACTCTCTAACCCTCGCAACCATGTGACGCTGAACCAGACGTTGTTGGAATTCAACAAATTAGAAATGCAGATTAAAACATAAGGAGTGATCTCTTCAGTTTACCTGCAGTATATCTGTATATGATATGATTATAAGATTTGCAAATGCTCCACTCACTGAGCCTTGGCCATGAAGCCGCTGGACGAGTGGTTCTCCTTACGTCTCTTTACAGTGGACACACACACACACACACACACACACTCGCTGCTTCACATGGCAGTGAATATGAGGCAGATGGAGAGACAGTTTGTTGTTTGGGAGCCACACTGGAGTGTTAATCAGAAATCTGCAAAAAGCAGCAGCATTAAGAGATTCATGCACAACTGTTCACTTTCTCAGCAGCATACCACACCAGCGTCACTGAGTGAAGAGTTGATGTTAAACTCAGACCACGCTCAGAATTACAACAAATACACTGGACATTTGTCTCTACAGTCACATCCCACGCTGTGATCAATCATTCATTTGTTTTTCACATTAAAACCAAAAAACAACAGACTTTTCAGATTTGTTTCCAAAACTGCAGTTAAAATAGGAATAGGGAGTTGTTTTCCGCTTTTCAATTTTGCAGTAAAAATACACACACTCACATTCAATCCTGATATATAATGCAGAAGTGGTGTGACCAGATGTGATCGCTACACGTGACCAAACAAAAACATAATAAATACCAGTGTTTTTACTGCTCATAAGATTGGAGAGCTTGACTCTGTGATTTTACAGTCCTTGGCATGTCTTCTGGATCACGCCTCTTGTGTTCTATAAAAATAAAAGAGAATGTTAGTATGTTTTTCTGTTTATTCCATTTTTTATTTGCACACAAAAAGTGAAATCACTAAGGTTTAGGAAGCGAATGCTGAGTAACGACACATTTTATGGATTTAGGTTTGAGGAATGGCTGAAGGAATGCTACATGCATTGACCCTGTTCCAGTAAGTCCTGCTGCTTTCAGTAAGAGTGTCCTCACAGCGTCCTTACAGTAAGTTGGGCTTAAGGGCTGCTGGTCAGACAGGCGTAGGATTTAACCCATGACCTCTCACTTCATAACCTTGTAAACATCCGGCGCTTTGTCGTCATGTTATTTCTGGACTGATCACAGTGAAATCTCTTCAATTTGTAATGATTAAACTGAACTGAGACTTCGGCAACAACAACACAGGTGGTGCTGGTGGTCCAGTGGTTGGGATACTCACCTCTGGATCAAAAAGTTGTGGGTTTGAATCCTACCTCCAGCACTACCTACTACCACTGTGTCCTTGAGTAAGCCCTGTAACCCGTAAGTTGCTGCATGGGACCTGGAAGTGGCTCTGGATGAGAGCGTCTGCTGTAAACGTTAAGATTAAAATGCTGCTGCCAAACCGGAGGCAAATGTTAGAAGCTTAATTTTCCTGAAGTTTACATTATATGAGTTTGGGTAGATTATTCTTGGTATTGACATCACTAAGCAGCGGCTCACTCTTTACAGTGAAGAATCCTCATGAAGAGTGTGAAGTGTTTACACCGGAGCTTCCTGCAGAAAAACACTGTAACTGGATCCCTCCATTTCCTAAACAGAATGTGTGTGTGTGTGTGTGTGGGGCTGGATTGTGTAAATGCCTCAGTTGTCTTGTAAATATTACATTTACAGCATTTAGCAGACCAGAATCTCGGCTCTGCTTTAGGCTGAATCCTGTTTCACCCCTTAGGCCCTATCCCTTAGCTTTTCCCCTTGGTTCTTGGCCCTTGCCATGGAGTGGTAAAGTTGAAATCTGACCCCTACAAATTGGGACACCCCTCAAGAATGTGTTATATCGCCATTAGTCTTCCGGTGAATTTTCCATAGACAGATACAGCGTGTTTTTGCTGGATGTTCAACATTTTCTGTGGCGTCTGCAGCAAAGTGGACTTGTATAATCTCAGTTCTGACAAATCTCAGTTTGAATGTGTAGTTAGCCCTTCCCCACAACCCCTCTTTCTACATGAGAAATGGGACGCCACCCTACCCTTACATGTGAACACACAAAACAGAGGGTTAGGAGGTGAAATGGAACTCCGCTTTAGTCTTCACTTTTCCTCCTTCTGTCTCTCCTCAAAGTGAACAGGGCGAAGGCTGTGTTTTTTGTGAGGGCCGGAGTGACTGGTGACCCGCGGCTCCTCAGCTTCCTGCTCAGCAGCGGCAGTGAGTGTGAGCAGAGTGATGAGAAAGTGGGTCAGAGAAAAACGGGGATGTTCTCTCTGGAAAGCCTTTACCGGGGACACGACCTCTAGGGTGGGGGATGATGGCAGGGTCTGTGTGTGTGTGTGTGTGTGTGTGTGTGTGTGCGTGTACACACATTCCTTGTAGTGTGCAGCATTTTTGTTGTTTATTATCTCGTTATGTGTTAAATAACTTGAACCACATGTTGAGCTGCAGTGCTGAGGAAATGCCGGGGACTCGGGTTTCTTTTACAGCTGCGGCTCTCACGGTAAATGTAGTTGTTCCCTCTTGTGGCCACAGGGGGGGGTATTAACATGAGTTCAGCAGCTCATAGTTTCATAGCTATAGGGTCGGGAATCAGCTCAAAACTTCCATTGGAACTGTGGACCTCCAACGTTATCGATTCTTAACGATTCTCTCATTTCCCAGCACACACCATGGTACATTACGCCACACTCCCTGCAACTTGACCTTTAACCACATGGACTCATGACACATAAATGATATTTTTCTCGATGTAAACACACGCTGCGTTTGTTAGTGCACACGACTCTCACAGGGACGTCCAACATTCACTAAAACCTTCCAGTTCAGTTAAATCTTCCTATTTATTACAGACAACACTTGGTTGCTTTTGGTGCAGAGGACCGTGTAGAACTACTTTATCGCACGCAAAAACTACTCAGGAATTGATAAGAGAATTGGATTGATAGGCAGAATCAGCAACGGCATTGATATAGTTAAAATCTTATCAATTCCCACCTCTAAGCAGCTAGCTCAATTACCATGAGCAGAAAGTTCTAGAAACAGCCGTTTTCACTCTTAGACACAAGCACACAGTAGGGCTGAGCGATACGGCCTAAAAATAATGTCACGATATCTTAAAGCTATTTCGTGATACACTATATGTATATATTGATATGGGAGAGAACTACATTTCCCACAATCCCCCCGCGTCACAACAACGTGATGGATGTGCATCCAGAATAAACACTGAAAATATCAAGTACCTACTGTAGCTGTTTAGTGAGTAGAACGCTGGCTGCTGTTATTCATCAGCTAAAATATTAGTCTGATAAAGGAGATTTGAGTGAACTGGAGCATTACTGTGGGTGATGGCGTTCCACATGAGAGTGGCGAGCGCTCACACACACAGCGCGTGCTTCACAAAGATTGTCATTTATGGACAGAGTAACAGAAGCAGTGGTGTTTTTCTTCAGAACCAAGTCGTCTGCTTCCATCTCCAATTAGTGTCTGTGAGATGGCTTGGTTGTGGTGCACCGTGTGCTGTGTTCACAATGACAAAAATACACTCGCTTAAATGAACTCTAATCAAATCACCTTCAGTACTAGTGTGATGCAGTCTAAATCAACAGCAGGTCGGACCATGCAGGTACCGTTTGTGTTGCTGGTGAGGATGTGTAAAGGTGCTAATGTTTATCTCTCCTTCTCTCCCTTCTTCCCTTCCACACTCTCTCTCTAGACTCTGCAGCCTGACTCTGAAGAGGCTGATCATATTGAGGGAGTTGGATAAAGAGCTCAGTTCTGTCGTCATCGCTGTGAAAATCCAGGTGAGCAGCTCCACACCTCCAGGTGACCTGAGTGCAGCAGGAGGGCAATTGTGTTAAGAGCATTTGTAATTTGATATAATTATTCAGGATCAAGCATTTTACTGTCGAGCTCTGAGTGTGTGTGTGTGTGTGTGTGTGTTCCCTAAACATCTTTATATGTTACGATGATGTTAAATTGTCAATATGTATTTGTAAGATGATGTGAAGTCCAAAAGGCAGGAGCGAGAAAAAAGTAAATGCTGATGTCTCATCCACACGAGAAAGTATTGCAGGATGTTTGTGCACGAGCAGGAGATGTTTTCACGTGAGCAGAGTTCACTTCACACACTCCTCTCTTTCTATCACTCACTTTCACCAAATCCTCTTCTTCATCTTTTATACACACATTCAGTGGCTGAAAGTGTGTGTGTGTGTGTGTGTGTGTAAGACGGGGATTGCAGTCCTCCCTCAGGGGGGCACATTCCTACAGGTTTTAGCTCAAACCCTAATCTAACACATCTGCATCTGATGTGCTCCCCCGTGTGTGTGTGTGTGTGTGATTGACCCAAAAGAAAAGAGTAGGATTGCTCATGGCTGTAGTATGCTGTGTTTCAAATTCCTTTTGCTGGTGTGTGTCTATGAGTATGTGTGTGTATGAGTGTGTGTGTGTGTGTGTATGAGTGTGTGAGCTGGGCTGTCTTGAGTCTGATCCTAAGTGTTCTCAGCTGTGTGTCTGATCAGGGTGTTTTGGTGTATTAATGTTGAACCTTGTGAGGTGTGTGTTGTTTTTGGTTCTTCTTTAGGTCTGCAACTGTTTATCGATATATTAAAATTAGGGATGCACGATGTGGGAGGTATTGACTGATGCCAATATTTTTCATGCTTTTATCTGCCAATGATGATAAATGAGGAAGGCAGAGTTGAAAGACAAGATATTTTGCTCACCGAAGTTCCACTACACACTACAAAATAACACCCTAACTCTGGTATCTCTATCACAGCACCAAGTCAAGCAAGCATGAAAGCAGAGTGGAGCGAGGGCAGAGCATTTTCAGTGTAGTGCACAAAAGTCACTTCCCGCCCTATGTAGTGTACCAAGTTAAATAGGACGTGTGTGACTACCTAGTGTGTAGAAAGCCGTTACACTACAACCCGGCTACTTCCTGAGATGCATACTACCACATAGAAGAGTATGATAAGAGCACCTTACCTACCATACTATTAAGTGCAGTAGTACACGGCTCGGGACACGGCCCATGTGTGAGCTCACATTCACTAAGTGAAGCAAACACACAGTTTAGTAGTTAAACATGTTTCACGTGTGCAGCAGAGTTGAGGAAAGACCAGAGATTCTACAGGAACGTCTTCCACTGGCGCGGATCAGAATTTTTACCACAAAATAACACCAGACATTTTAAGACAGGCTATGGGCCGTATAAACTCCACCTGGGACTCTGGGATGCCGACAATAAGCGCCAGTACCTTCACACGTGAAGTGTGTCATTATTGTGCATCCCTAGTTTATAGGCTGCCTTTTATCTTTGTCTGTTTTAAAACAGCCAGCTACTGGTGTGTTGTTGTCATGTGTGAGATGGAGGTTTGAATGAGACTGCGCTCTGAGCTGCTTCCTCACTGCATTTCCTCTACGAGCACAAGACAGAGATAATCAGTTGGTTTCCCTTTGTTCAGACTCTCTCTCCCTCTCTGGCTCTGCGCTCTGGCTCACAGAGACCGCAGCTTAACACGTTAGAACAAACAGTTAAGCCTCAACACACACACACTTCTACACACATTCACAGCTTGGCCACAGATGACATAAGCAGAGCAGATACTCAAGCAAATCTACATGGAGCAGCTGAACGTGGGGGAAGCCTGGAGAAACTTCTAGAAACTTTTGGTCCTTACTAGAATTGCAAGAAGTTGTGATTTTAAAATATCGCTTAGACGATTACGATGATTAGAGGTGGAGAAAGCAGGTGTTGATAAATTTTTGAATAATTACTATACTTTATTTAAGGGAGTATATAATTCCAATAAACTGCACTTGATTAAGCATTACGCTCAGCCACATGAAGGTTTTCTTGGAAATGAATCAGGTTAAATTGATAAAACAAACCAAGTCGTGTTTTTCATCCGCGAGGGCTCTGCTTAGTGCTGAGATCAAACGAGTACATGCTTTCCTCCCAGCGCCTGGATGGAGACCCCACCTGAGCTCACTTTCCCTGCAGGTTACACACACACACACACACACCTGGCTACGGCTAAGAGACACGTTTCACACACGACTATGATGTGTGTTTGATAGTTTGTTGTTTCATAACCTGATCCGGAGACTTTCACTACAGTCTGCATTCACTGTGTTGTTCTGTGTTCTAAGTATAACTATGTATGTGACACATTGAGACTGTGGAACGTTTATGACTGCAGTACCCACACTTCCAGAAGAGGGACGCTAACCGGCTGCAGATCATGCTGCAGAGACGCAAACGCTACAAGAACAGAACCATCCTGGGCTACAAGACGCTGGCGCTGGGGGTCATCAACATGGTTGAGGTGAGGAGCAGGTCTCTCATACCTCACAGCCTCACTCTCACAGCTGGAGCCAAAAGTGGAGCTGATGCTGACATAGCAGTAAATAAGCTACTTTTTAAGTCAGTTCTCGGCAATGATAACGTTGAAGCTGAAGATGAACTAAAACTTAAGTAAATTCCTGCCTACAGTTCAAGTAAATCAAATATGTGCTAATAAATTATAGCAATATTGTTTTGCTAGGGCAGCATGATAATATCGGAATCGTATCAGAATCAGACGATAATTGTTTGTCTTAAAACACACCAGTAGCTGGCTGTTTTAAAACAGACAAAGATAAAGACAGCTATAAACTAGGGATGCACACACGACATATGTACTTCACGTGTGAAAGGTAGCGCTTGTGTAGGCATGTCCAGAGTCCCAGGTGGGATTTTATACTTGGTCTTATTACTTTCTGGTTCCTAAAAATGTCTGGTGTTATTTTTTGTGGTAAAATTCTGATCACGTGCAGTGAACGCTCACCAGCAGAATCTCTTGGTCTTTACGCGCTAACTCTGCTGCTGCACAAAACATGTTTAACTACTTAAAATCTGTGTGTTTGTCTCACTTAGTGAATGTGAGCTCACACGTGGCCGTGTTCCGAGCCGCGTACTACTGCACTTAATAGTATGGTAGGTAAGGTGTCGATTATACTCTCTTCTATGGGTAGTGTAATTTCAGAAATAGTCGGGTTGTAGCTTAACAGCTCTCTACACACTAGGTAGTGCACATGAAGAGTCACACACGCCCTATTTGAATTGGTACACTACATAGGGCTGGAAGTGACTTTTTCTTAAAATGTTGTGCACTACTCTGGAAACGCTCCGCCTGCTCCACTCTGCTTTAACGCTCACTTGACTTAGCGCTGTGTTAGAAATGTCAGAACTATGGTGTTACTTTTGTGCCAGAATTCTGAGTGTGTAGTGAAACTTTGGAGAGCAAAATCTAATGTCTTTTATGCTCCCTTCCTCTAACCCATATCAAGTATGAAAAACATCAGAAATCAGCATCGGCCATTAATTCCCATATCGTTCAACCCTAACATTCACTCTTTAACACAGCCATGAAAACTGATCAAAGTTGAAATTTCATCAGCTGTCTAAAGTTCGAGTCCTGAGCCAGCGTTTCACTAAACACCGCGGTGAAGGTTGACAGCAGGATAATCCAGAGCCACTTCACTGCCAAATCTGTGTGTAACCTGCTTGTTCCTTCTAGAATTTTCCTCAGGGATTTTTCAGGATAGAGGGAGGCTCTACCTCGGTGCTCGCTGCCGCTGAGTTTCTTAACCTCCTCTAAAAAATACAGCTCAGATCAGCCGGCTTGTGAGGACTTGATGAAGTCTAAGCTGATTAGAGTGGTGAACATGTCGCTGTTCGCTGCTTTATTTTGTCTGTGCACTGAGCATCACACCTTATGAATCCTAAAATGATTCAGCGTCTCCAGCTGGATCAGGGGGGCAAAGCTGATTTTTGTCAGCAGGACAGACTTTCACATGCATTTAGACACCAGTTTAATAGGAAGACTTCACTCAGCGCTTTCCTGTTAATGCAGTCGTGGAGACATTAAGCACGTCACAGATTACTAAAAAAAATCATACTCGCTGTCAGATGTTTGTGTAAATCCATGCCGTGGATATTAAAGGTGTGGTAAAGCACCGTCTCCACGCACTGCCATGAGGACGGCATGCACACAGGGTATCATTTTTCACTCTCACGACATGTTCTTGCGTGAGCGCAGGATGATTTTACATGCTCACATTTCTGCATGAGGACAGAAATAATACTTGGCTTATTTGCCAACATTTTCATGAGTGTGGGATAAATTACATTGAACACGGGATAACGTTATGTGCTCAAAATTGTCTTTCCATGCGAGTGCAGAATAATTTGGTTCATTTTTGTGCGAACATAAAAATTTTGCAAGCTGAAGATATTTTTGGATGAGCATGGGATTAATTAGCGTACCCTATCAAAAATGTCACTATATTTTCATTTTTACATATATCACATCGGTTTAGAATATCAGTTATCATTCATCTTGATTAGTCATATTTCTGTGCCGGTGGTGAGCATCAGATACTGTTTTCAGATTTTGACATGTAGTCTCTAGCGGTGTGAGGTGCTTGTTTACACGTTTTTGATTTGCATTCATTCGTGAGTTCTGTCCATTTTTCCATCCATTTTCCCCCCATAGACTAACATGGAGCTCAGATTTCAGTGCTTTACTGTGCGGCCGCCGTTCTTCAGAAAGACACCAAATTCAGCATGACTCGAGGGTTCATGTTCCTCTTCTCATATCTCTCACCATCATGACCCGCACTTGTGTTTTCACCCTTTTATTTTGTAGTTTATTTCCCCCATAGGAACCATTCATTTTCTCCCATTAAGAACGCTTGTGGTTTGGGACTGGAAAGCTTCCCTCGGCCTGTATTCACACGACAGTCAACACGGTTCTCATGCCACCTCAGACCACCTCACTGACACATCTCAACCTGTTTCCACCCGCACTCGTCTTCTACTTACTGAAGTCATCCTCCTTCTTTTCTCTCCTTTTTACTTCAATCCATTTGAAGTGAACAGTTTTAATGTCACTGCTACAAAACTTGAGCAATCAAGAGGATCGCGAGTAGTATTGGTGTCTGAAACTCCTAACAGAGATGTGTGTGTGTGTGTGCAGGTGATGCAGCACCCGAGTGATGGAGGTCAGATCCTGGGTCTCCATAGCAACATGAAGGACGCTCCAGCACGTGTGGCCGAGATCAGTGTCTTCTCGCTGACCAGCCAACCGATTGACCATGAGGACGGAAACCAGAGCAATCAACAAAGACCAAGACCTCAGGTACAGCAAACACACCTCATGGAACCCTTAATCCTCACTCAAGGAAAGCAGAGCACCAACAAGACATTAATACACAAGGATTACGCTCGCTCTCTGCTCTTTCTGTAAGACATGATATCAGCAGTGTGGAATTAGCTGTGAGTGAGAGCAGGAATCTGACACTCCTGCATCTCCATCTGCACGCTCATCTCTCCGCTCTGTATTAATATAACGCACTGTTTAGTAAGAGTCGACCGATTATCGGGGCTGATGTTAGACATTTTGCTGATTATCAGTATCTGTGTTTAATTTTGACCATCACTGATATGAAGTAACTACAAGGTGCTACTGTGGCTCCACTGCCGTCTCTTCTCTCTGTGCTGTTTGCTCTCCACTCACTGTTCCGCCCACAACACTCTCTGACTGGCCACATGTCACACCAGTATTAGCCAATCAACACTGAAGCCTCAAGCAGTCACCACACCATTAATAACCACAGTTCCAGCTGACACCGTGTTTATACACCCTACATTTTAACAGTTTTTCTTTGTTTTTTGCATATTGGTTCCAAATATCAGTTTTTGGCCCAGTTAACTAGCAATAATCAGACGATAATGGCCCTGAAATCCAGTTCCGCTGGAGCTCTGCTGTTTAGTGTGAGTTGTGAGTGAGGGATGAGGATGGAGGAGTGAAGCTTGTGATGGTTCAGGACAGATCTGTATGCGTCTCTCTCTAACCCTCATTCCTGCTGCTGCTGCTGCCGCTCACTCTAATCAGTTTAACTTACATGTAGGTCATCTGGGCCAGCCCTCGGCACACGCATTCACACACACACTCGCTCGGAGGGAAATCTCAAGCTTCATCACCATATGATATATTGATCAGCGCAGTGATAAAAAATAGTGACTGAAAGTTGACTGAAATGTAACTGCTTTGTCAGTTAACAGTAAGAAATGCTTAAATTGCACCTGAATAGCGGCTTACCATAATACCTACATGTGGAGTGTAAACCTTTTAAGAACATTTTGTAGGCGTGCACGATAATATCGGAATCATATCGGAATCAGCCAATAACTGCTTTTTATTAAGTGATCAACATCGACTGATGCTCAGATTTACCCGATATTTTGGGCAGTTGGTAGTAACGGGTCAGGAGTTGACCCTGTGATCAGAGGGTCGCCGGTTCAAGTCCCGGACTTGGAAAGGGTACCACCGAGGTACTCATGAGTTAGGTACCGTCCCCAAGCGCTGCTCTGGGTGCACCTGCCTGCTGCTCTTGCTCATGGATAAGTCATATCTACATTTCATGCTATGCTCACAATGACAAATAATCACTACACTTTAATTTACTTTCATTGATAAATTGATGTAGACCAATGTATCACTATAACCCTAACACACACACACACACACACTCTGTGCGGCTCACTTTTGTCTTTTGTACTGTGGACCTGGAGGCACGCTGCCTTGTCTCTCTGTGTACTTGCTTCACAGTGGGGACGCATAATAAAAGCTTACTGTGTCTGGTTTACTTATCACTCACACTCTGCCCCTAGAGTCCCGCGCAGCAGAACCCGGGCTAAAAGTGGACATGTTAAATGTCACAGCTCTGAGTTTGTCTGGCTATGAGACGTGTTTATGGAGAGCTGAGTTACAGGCCGGCTTACGCAACGTGTGTGTGTGTGTGTGTCAGATCGGTCCCCCGATATGGACAACTACTCGGAGGAGGATGACGACAGCTACTCATCGGAGCAGAGGGCAGCTGGCGACGCGGTGCACGGACAGGTGATAAAACACACACCGTCTTACACCTGTTACAGCTCCCACCCTCATCATCCTCATCATCTCTACATCTAACACACACACACCTGTTACACCTTTTACCAACTCAACATCTCTACATCTAACACACACATACACTGTACAGACCTAGAATTAGGCCTCGCTAACCAGTGCATCATTTGTTTGTCTTTCAAATTAAAAGCAAAATTCAAAAAGGAGATTTTTTTTTGAATATTCATCTACAAAACCAAAATGAAAAATCTATAAGTTACCAGTGAGTTACCTGTGAGCAAGGACACCGTACGCTGCCCATGTGAGCTGCCCACTGCTCCTTCACAGATGGGTCAAACACAGACACTGTGTGCTGTGCTGTGTTCACAATGTCAAATAATCACTCACTTTCGGAGTCAGAACCAGTTTTATTGGCCGAGTAACCAAATTTGTCATGAAGTTTCGCTCTAGTACAGTACTCCACACAATAATCATTCCACAAAAATAAACATGAGAAAATACAGGAAAATAGGAAATGAGAAGCGCACAATTAGTGGTGTTATATATGTAACTCTGTTTTACTCTTCATAAGAACGAATGGCTTGATTTAGTCCCTTATTCCTCATTTTTGTACAGTTCCCCTGTCCTTCAGGTAAGGCTCACACCCACTTCTGTTTAAGAAATAGTATGATTGCACGTTTGTTGTTTTCTTCCATTTTTCATTGGCATGCAAATGGGAAATTGGAAAACGTCTCATTACTTGTTGGAAACAAATTCTGAAGTTCCTCAATTCATTATCCAAACCGCTTAAAATTCTGAAGTACCAACGTGTTTTTGACAAATGAAGTGATGATGGCACGGGATTCTCACACTACAGCACGCGCTAACTGCATTTTTCCTGCTTTTAGGACCTTTACGACGAAGACGATGAAGTTCGGAAGCCAAAGAAATCCCGGCGGAAAATGATCCGAACCACGTCCATGACGCGGGTGAGCAGAGGAGCTGAGACCTCACTCAAGACCTGCATTTATGGCTCACGATGATGTTTAAGTAAAAGATACAAGTCTAGATTAGAGTGGAGATTCTACCACACTTGCATCAACACATTTAACCAAATCTAAAGACTGCTTCAGCTTACATAAAGCAACATGATTTATATAAATTACATTAGGATTTGACTAAATCATGCAAGATCAACACCAAAACACAAGCACAGTACATATAAAATTAGGGATGCATGATTTGGGAATTATCAGTCGATGCTTCATGTTTCATGCTTACATCTGGCTCTGCCGATAAACGAGGAAGGCAGAGTGGAGTATATATGATGTCTGATGTACGTTTTCATGTTGTGTTAATGCTCTAGGCTTGCTGATTATTGAGTTGCTGTAAGAGTGTAGATGGATGTATCGTAGCACCCCCAGCTGTAATGCCAGGCTGTATTGGTAGTTGCATGGTGGCAGCAGCAGCTGCAGCAGTTTGGCCTCTCCGTATGTAGGCCAGTGGAGAATGAGTCCTCAGCTGCATAATCAGTGCGATGACGGTGTGGTTAGGAGGGAGACGGAGCGTTTCACATCAATCCCGCAGTAAACATGTCCCGCTGAGTTAGCTGCACATCTGCTCTACTCACACTCCTCTCTCCTCTCTCTCTCCCGTCACAGCAGCCCAATTTCAAGCAGAAGTTTGTGGCCTTGTTGAAGAGGTTCAAGGTGACGGACGAGGTGAGCACCGCAACAAGCATGCCTTCCACTCAGGACGGTGTCTTGGAATTTAGCTCCCAAGTCAAGTCCATTTATTTACATAGTGACTCATTTATGTATTTATATTAATATACTCTTACGTATTAGAATTATGGATTTTATGGATGTTGCTCATGCACAGCAGAGGTCTTAAAGTGTGCAATAGAATACTGTTTAAAAAGTAAATGTTAGAGTAAAAATATATTTTTCAAATTACATATGTATGTATTCACATATGGAAGAGTGTTTAATGTCAATGAAGAACGAAAAATAAACGAAAAAGTTCTATATATAAAGTATATATATATATAAAAGTATATATATATATAAATATATATATATATATATATATATAGAACTTTTTTGTTTATTTCTCGTTATATATATATATATATTATATATCAGTATATATATATATATATATAAGCACTGCAACAAATGACTATTTTGGCAGCGGACTGATCTGTTGATTAATAGTTAATTATTATTATTAGTCTCCGTGATGCTTCCATCTCTGCTTCCCATAGCAAAATAATCACCAGCAGTTTTAATAGTTTAATCAAATCTATTTGTAACATTAATATCCATAATCACAACAAAAACTGATTCATTGAATTGAGTAATACGGTTGAGTGGTTTCCTCCCACAGTCCAAAAGCGTGCACTGTAGCTTAACTGGTGACTCTCCATTGCCCTGTAAGGTGTGAATGTAGGTGTGAATGAAAAGTTAATGCACAAATAATTAACTCCAAGTAGTAGCAGAAGACTGTCAACCTAAAATAAGGCTTCAAAAGTGAATCTAACAAATCAACTATTAACTGTGGTGTAGTGATATATGTGGACACAGCATTTCCACCGCTCTAGGCATGCTGGGAAAGTGTGTGTGTGGATCGGTACTCGGCATCGGCCCTTACCCAAAGCCCAAGTATCGGTATCGGAACTGATCGGTGCATCTCTAACGTACATATTGTTAAACCTGGCTGTGAGTGAGTGAGCTGGACAGAGCTGAAGGAGAGTAATCGTGTGTGTGTGTGTGTGTTTGAGGTTCTGGACTCGGACCCAGTGGATCAGACACAGGAGGGTGAGGAGGATCTGGACCTGCTCTACGAGAGTCTAGAGGTTTACAACCAGAGCGACAGTGACCCGGACGTGGAGGACAACGAGAGTGTGTTGAGCACGCCCAAACCCACACTCAAGTATGCCCCACACACACACACACACACACACCCTTACTTCACTACACTCTACAGGACATTCAGTGCAGGAAAGATTGATCTAATCCTAACAGATGAATGTGCCTGCTCTTCTAGTAGAGTTATTGATCTAAAGCGACATTCTCTCCCTACTTCTCCCACTGTGTGTTGATGTAGTGTCCCCTTAAACACATACTAGTGCGTGTGTGTGGTCACGTGATGTTTCCTTCACTTATTCACAAAGATATGCCGTCTTTCATGAGAGCACAAAATCTCACTTTTAATGGACCTGAAGCACGGGGACAAAAAAAGCACAAAATAACAACTAAATAATTGTTCATTAATTGTAATCAAGCTGTAGTCTTCAATTAATCATGATACTGATTTGATGCTGATTTTGAGATGATATTGCCTAGCTCAGAAATGAACATGAAACATTTCTGCTGGTTATCTTTTATTACATTCCTTTCAGTACAAAGATTTCTTATTAAAAACCAAACCTTTTTTCCTTCTCAGGGGTAGGTCCGTCCCAAATCTACAGGTGCAGTCCCCACATTTATTCCCAAAATAAGTCTGTCAGAAGCTCACACACAACACTGTCAGCTTCTCCTGAGTTCCGTAACCAAACTCTGTAGGTGTGACATTTTAACAGCTTTGAGAGCAGCTTGCTTAAACTAATATACAAATGCTGTTTTTCTCTGTTGTTTCTCTGTCTTTCCACATTTAGGCCGTTTTTTGAGGGAATGTCTCACTCCAGTTCTCAAACGGAGCTGGGCAGTGTTCACAGTCAGAGGGCCCTGACACAAGAACCCTGTACTACTGTGAGTCTCACACACACACACACACACACACACACCCCTTCACCTCACTATACTTTTAATGACGTTAAATATGCATTGCTTTAAACTTTACCCCAAACCATCAGCTAAGTAATAAAGATGAAACTTTTCTGCTTTTTTAGTTTTATTACGTTCCCTTTATTACACAATATATCTTAACCAGATGTAATGTTGCTCCGTCCCCAATCTACAGGTTCATCTCAAAAACTAGAATATAGTGAAATATGGTCACGTTTTTGTTATTTAACTCAAAAAGCTAAACCTTCGTATGTGCTTAAGTGAAGGCCTTTTTGTTGTTATGTTTATGATTATGGCCAACAGCTGATCAAAATCAGACACGCAGGTTTATCAAAACCTTTTGAATAAAGTTTAGATTTTTTTTTGTAGAGCCTGATATTCATCCCACAAATAAGTCTAGATCAGAAACACACACACACACAGACACCATAATGTTAATATTATCCTCAGCTCAAATTTGATACTCCGAGAGATAACTGAGCACACACACACACACACACACACGCACTGAGACTCCTGCGTGTGTCTGTGATTGTGCACGTTGGTGTGTTGGTGTTCGTATGTGGGTTTAACCCCGCGCTGAGCAGCAGATGCAGTAGTGAGGATTATTTTTGGAGTTTGACTTCACCTGCCCCTGCTGTGCACCCGGATCAGATCAGCGTGCCATTAGTTCCCCCAGCCGTGCCCCACGTTCCTGCCATAGAGACACACACACACACACACCCCGCCTGGCAAACTGCTGCCCGCTGCACATTCCACCTGCACAGCGCAACAACACACATGGCGTCAGACACTCACTCACTCCTACAGAGCTGCAGATGGTATTTATAATGTACTATTCTGTATTACTCTGGAGCACATTAACTACACTTTTACAGGTATGGTAATTATTACAGGGACAGTCTCCCTGCAGAAGCTTGGGGTTAAGGGTCTTACTCAGGAGCCCGGTGGTGGTGGTGCTGCAGGGAGGATTCAAACCCACAACCTTTTGGTGCGGAGGAGAGCATCGTAACCACTAGACCACTACTTACACAGAGGCTTGGGTTTTCCCTCATGTAACACACTAAAGCATGAAGTAACAAAAAGAAGATAAAAGAGTGCAAAAGGTAAAAAGGAGAAAAGGTAAATCTGTTCATAGCTTTTCTGTGCCATCTGTTCATTCGTTGTTAAAACCAAAAACTACAACTAGGGATGCACGATGTGGGAATTATCGGCCGATGCCGATGTCCGATATTTTTCATGCTTACAGTATATCTGCTGATACTGATGTTAGTAAATGAGGAAGACAGAGTCGACCACTGCACGCTAAGAATTTTGGCACAAAAGTAACACTATGGTTCTGACATTTCTAACTCAGCACCAAGTCAAGTGAGTGTGAAAGCAGAGTGGAGCGAGGATGGAGCATCTCCAGCGTAGTGCACAGCATTTTAAGAAAAAGTCATTTCCCGCCCTTTGTAGTGTACCAAGTCAAATAGGGTGCGTATGACTCTCCATGTGCACTACCTAGTGTGTAGAGAGCCGTTAAGCTACAACCCCAGCTATACTCTGAGATGCATACTACCACATAGAAGAGTATGACAAGAGCACCTTACCTACCATACTATTAAGTGCAGTAGTACACGGCTCGGGACACGGCCCATGTGTGAGCTCACATTCACTAAGTGAAGCAAACACACAGTTTAGTAGTTAAACATGTTTCACGTGTGCAGCAGAGTTGAGCGTAAAGACCAGAGATTCTACTGGTGAACGTTCCACTGCGTGATCAGAATTTTACCACAAAATAACACCAGACATTTTAAGACAGCGGGTGCGCGCACCTTGGACTCTGGACACAAGCACTACCTTTACCAGGTACAATAAATGTGTCATCAAATATCAGCTGAACATATCAGGCAAATCTAAGCATCTATTCGATACTGATAACTTAAAAATAGCAATTATCGACCGATACTGATATGATTCCTGATACTGATACTGATATTATTGTGCATCCCAAACTAAAACCTGAAAATCATGTATGTTTACTGCTCACAAGAATGGATGCACAATGATATTGGAATCATATCGGAATCGGCACATAATTGCTGTTTTTAAGTCAGCAGCTTCGCTCTGATGCTTCGATTTGCCCGATATTTGATGACGCATTTATTGTACGTGGGACAGGTGGGGCTTGTGTAGAGTATGTCTGCAATGTGGACCTTTTATCAAAGTGAGCAAACTCCACATAAAGCATGCAGTTTGTAAAACTTATTCAACTAATATCTTACAGTGGTGTAACAGTTATGGAGTTGGCCCCGTGAAGGCTCCCAGTTTGGTAAAGGTAAAGGACCAGTAAAGGTACCACTGAGGTACTCATGAGCAAGCTACCGTCCCCAAACACTGCTCCCTGGGTGCTGCCGGTGCCAGCTGCTCACTGCTCCTTCACGGATGGGTCAGATGCAGAGGTCACATGTGGTTGTAGTGTGTTGTGTTCACAATGACGAATACTCACTCTAATTTACTTCATGTGTGTGTGTGTGTTTTCCCCACAGGGCTGTAACTTCCTGACCGTGGATCGCAGTAAAGCTCCAGTAGAACAGCACCAGGACACGACCACCATCAACACTGGCACTGGGGTTAGAGCTCCACCTCAACTGCACCTGCATTATTTCATATTCATCCCTCACTCTCCATCCCCCCTTTAACACTCATCCTTCTCCCTCTTAGTCAGTCCATCTTAGGGCTGGGCGATAGCACCTCAAATCAGTATCACGATTCTATGAGCATTTTACCCTGATTTATCATTCTCTTCTCTCTTCTCTTCCCGCTGCTCGCACCTCTTTTCCTCTTGTTTGCTCACGTCATTTTCACTCCTCTCTCTTTCTCTGTCTCTCTGTAAATCTCTCAGCTCAGTGTGACACAGGGATGAGGTGCTGGGTGCCATCTATTATAAATGAATGGGTGGATCATAACACACAGGAAGGATTAAAACGCAGGACCCCCTCCATCCCTCTCTTCCTCCCTCCCTCCCTCCTTCCTTCCCTCTCTCTCTCTATCCCTCTCTTCCTTCCTCCTTCCCTCCCTCCTTCCCTCCCTCTCTCCTTCCCTCCCTCTCTCTCTCCATCCCTCTCTCCTTCCATCTCTCCTTCCCTCCCTCTCTTGCTGCTTCCATCACTCCCCCTCTCTCTCTCTCCCTCTCTCTCCCTCTCTCTCTCTCTGTGATCGGTCTCTTCATTTTTACATCATTCACAAACACAGAATAATCAAGTGAGGGCTGGGACTAGGGCTGGGTGATATCACATCAGATCAGTATCACAATTAACTGAACATTCTACCTGCTTTTCCATTATTATTAACCATTATTATACAACATTTACTGTAAATATGCTGTAAATACTGTAAAATAACTGAAGGAAACAAACACAGATGGGGAGCGTTTACAGAATGTATTTTTATAAAGTATTAATGGAATTGGTAACATCATCATAAAGATTGTCCAGTAGAGGTTCTGGATGTCAGTTTTGATATCAGTTTAGTTGTAAATCACAGGTTCTATCAGGATGGTGTGCTGTGTTCACAAAGTCTGCTACAATACAACTGATCGATTTAGAGTCAGTATCATATGTTGAACACCATCACTTTCACACCACGTCACATCACAAAAAGCAACCACAATATCATTTGCCATGTTTATTCCTGAGCTACAGCCCATGGCAGCCTGTGTTAATGTGCTTAATGTAAGTTGTGATTAAAGCGGCTGATGTCTCAGTGTTACAGTATGATGCAGGATGATGTCTGATCAGTGTTTTCATTTTGAGTTGATGCTATGTGCTCACTGATTATTGAATGGTTGTAGAGTGATGCATCGTTACCAGATGAAGGTAATGAGGTGCTGTGTGGTGTTGCAGGATGCTGAGGTGGAGGACACGCCCATCATGATGGGAGAAGCCAAACTATGCAAGACTGACTCCCAGAACCAAATGTCTCCCAGGTAAACACACACAGTCACTGTAACCTTTGCCAGCTACTACAGATTTAGTCTTAGTCTTTAGATAAAAACTAGACTCATTTGGAGGTCCAACAGTCTACCGGTGCTGTACCTCGCTAAACAAACCTCATCTACAGTTATTTATTTTTTGTCATACTTTTCTCTTGTGAAAGTGACATTGTTTTACACCCAGCTGAGCGCCCGTAGGCAAGTTGACACTGCACAATTCCCCATTTTTACACTAGAACTAGCCCAGAGTGGTGAGGGAGCAGTGGTGTTAGTCCTGTTCATGCAGGGGATGTTCACTGTGTTAGTGTGGATGTTGAACGATATGTTTTCTGATTCTCAGCAAATCAGATCACAAAGTGAGGAGGCAGAACAACGCGTCGCTGAAGGACAGACAGAACTCCCGAACGCAGAGCGACCGCACGGTCAGCGTGGACAGTGACACTTCACCTGACCCCCGTCTCTCCACACAGGTACCACACACACTCTCCTCACACACTGTGCTGTACAAGAGCCTTGTTGATGAGCCATAAGTGTCAAAAATATCTTCTGATTACCTGCTTCCATCTCCATTATCATCACGGTTTCATTTTGGATGACAAATAAAGAATCTTGAATCTTGAATCTTGGATGGTTGTTATTTTGGATGGATTCTTTAGGCTCTTTGATTCTTTGACAGGATAAAATGCCTGATTTTCTGGAAGCTTTTCTTTTTGTTGCAATAAAGTTGCAGAAAATTTTTTTGTACCCTTTTATAAAGATTCCTTAACAGTTAATTCAAAATGAATAGAAAAAAACTAAAGAAAAACTATTATTGTTAGTAGCCATTAATCATTTAGTTATTTTTGAAGGTAAATGTGAGGCATTTTTATCACACGTTTCCTGCGTCTTCTAAAAGTATCAAGGAAGTGAGTTTGCTGACGTATGGCTCAATGACAATGATTGGTCAAAAATTGTGGAAAGGTTGTGGTAATTGGTCAGAATTCCCCGGTAGTAATGAATTTGTGGGGTTTGGCTGAATTTGCCTTAATAGTTGTAATCACAACATTGCAAAATCCTGGAGGGTCTGACTACAGTGTGTATGATCTTAAATCTGTGTGTGTGTGTGTGGTACTCAGGTGCCCAGGAAGTCCGTGTACGATCAGCTGAACCAGATCCTGATCTCTGACGAGCGACTTCCTGAGAACATCATCCTCATCAACACCGTGGACTGGCAGGGGCAGGTGTGTGTGTGTGTGTGTGTGTGAAAGAGAACTTGTGTATCTATTTTGGTTGTACCAGCTGTTGATATTAACTCTCTGTCTCTCTCTCAGTACATAGCAGAGGTTCTGGGTAAACAGGCTCAGCCCATCGTGTCCACCTGCTCTACTGCAGACGTTCAGGCAGCCTTCAACACCATCGTCACTCGCATCCAGAGATTGTACGCTTCACACACGTTTTACACAATCTGCTCTTATTACATGTGGACTGTTCGGCGCTTAGTATTCTCATCAGCACTGAGAATCAAACATCTCAGCTCTGTACCTTTGCTTACCTTTACACAATTCTTTCACTGTTGCATTCACAATAAAACTTAACAACCATGATTATTATACTGCACCATCAAACTTTAAACATGTGGCTACAATACCTTGTAAACTGAGTTATCACAGTTGGTGGTCTAGTGGTTAAGATACTTGCCTCTGAACCAAGAGGTCGTGGGTTCGAACCCTGCCTCCAGCACTACCATCATTGTGTCCCTGACCAAGACCCTTAACCCCAAGTTGCTGCAGAGACTCTCCCTGAAATTAGTCAAATGGAAGTCTCTCTGGATAAGAGCGTCTGCTAAATGCTATAAATGTAAAATGTACACTAATCAATACCCTGACTCCACCCCTAACGACTGTCCTCGTCCCCCCACAGCTGTAACTGCAACGCCCAGACTCCCCCCACTGTGAAGGTGGCCGTGGTTGGGGATCAGAGCTACCTCAGCACCGTGCTGCGTTTCTTCGTCGAGCAGCTGGCCAATAAAACGCCCGAGTGGCTGGGTTACATACGCTTCCTCATCATACCTGTTGGTACGGCAACAGCCGCTCTCGCTTTACATCACCACGTTGAAGAGACGCTCCACCTAAACACACTATAACACGGCTAACGACGGACACACAAACACATCAAACCTCAGTAATGATGATCTCATACACAAGTAGCCAGGGCTGGGCAATTAATCGATAAATTAATCAAAACTGACATTCAGAACGTCTAAGCAATGTAATCTTGAGCATTTTAAAAGGCTGTTAAACACTGTATGTTCCCCTTGCACTGTATGGATATGGTGACTTTGTCCATCAAACATGAATTAAAACCAACATTCAGAACCCCTAATCTCTAATCAACTTAATCTTGTACATGTACAGCACTGTGCAAAAGTTTTAGGCAGGTGTGAAAAAATGCTGTAAACAAAGAATGCTTTCAGAAATATAAATAATGATCGTTTATTTTTATCAATTTACAAAATGCAAAGTGAGCGAACAAAAGAAAAATCTAAATCAAATCAATATTTGGTGTTACTACCTTTTGCCTTCAAACCAGCATCAATTCTTATAGGTACACTTGCACAAAGTCAGGGATTTTGTAGGATTATAGTCATGATATTATTTTGTAGGATTATAGTCATTATATTGTTTTGTAGGATTATAGTCATGATATTATTTTGTAGGATTATAGTCATTATATTATTTTGTAGGATTATAGGATTATAGATCTGTGGTTAGTTCTCCAAGATGTTTGGAACAACCTACCAGCCGAGTTCCTTCAAAAACTGTGTGCAAGTGTACCTAGAAGAACTGATGCTGTTTTGAAGGCAAAGGGTGGTCACACCAAATATGGATTTTTTTTTTGATTGATGAAAATAAATGATTAACACTTCCATTTTTGAAAGCATTCTTTGTTTACAGCATTTTTTCACATCTGCCCAAAACCTTTGCACAGTACTGTATATATTGTTTATTTCAGTTATTCTTAAAATTTAAATAAATTATTTTAAAGAAAATAATTCTGTTCCTACTTCCCCCAGTGTGTGTTGATGAGTTTTAGTGTCCCTTTATACCATCTGTGTGTGTTTCCTTCACTTCTTTTAACATCACAAAGATATGCACCCTTTCATTAGAAACAACATTCCAGCTTTAATAACCCTGCTCAGGGAACTATGAGGACAAAAACACAAACAAAAACCCAAAAGAAAATAATGGTTTATTAATCATAATCAGGGTAAAATATTTCATTAATCGTGATACTGATTTGAGGTGACACTGCGCAGCCCTGTAACTAGCCACATCTGTCTTTAAGCTGATTCCCTCCTTTAATGTTGAAGTTACAGTTTATCGTGAGTGATTTTTGTGACCCAGTGTTAACACAGTGATGTTGAAGTGTGTGTGTGTGTGTGTGTGTAGGTTCTCACCCTCTAGCCAAGTACGTGTCATCATTTGACAGCAAGTTTAACAGCATGTTCATGGATTCGGCCTGGAGGGATCTGTTCTGCCAGACACAGCGTCCAGCTTCAGGTAACTGACCCTCTCCTAAAATCACATCCACCCTCCCTGACCCATAAACTAGGCTGTGATGATGTGATGTATTGATCTACATCGATATGATTCAGTGACCATCGAGCCCATACCATCTGTCTAAAATAAAAAATATCAATCAGGCGTCATGCACATTGTAACGTCACTTTGTGTTGAACTACAGCTCTATTCTAAACAGAAGTGAAGATTTTTCTCTTGATTTTTTATCTCAGTTTTTGGTTAAGATTCGGATTAAAAATGTCAAAGTCAAGGTCAACTTGATTGTCATCCTTGCATGTATAACGAGGTGAGACGAGGTGACGTGGCTCCACTTTCTACAGTACAAAGAACAGATATGGCAAAGTACATACACAGACTGAACTAGAGGTAGAACAGGAGACTGTAATATAGTCACAAGTGAAATTCACAATACAATCATGAGTGGAAGTGATGGTGTTAAATCAGCGTAGTAAACTTGGTGATATTGGTAGACGTTGAATCATCGTCTACTGAACATTTAATATACTGTGATAAAACTTGCGATTCAATGGGCAATGATTTGACGTCTGTCGATATCACAGAGTCTGCTACGATACAATTTCATTTGGATTGAATTGAGATGAGACAGTATCATATGTGACCCTTCACGGCAAAACCAGTCGCTTGTCGCAACGGAGGTTTCCGAGAAAAACGAGTGTTTATGTTGCGTGGGGTAAAATGTTGGATTTTTTGTTTGTAGTGTTTTGAAACAGTGGAAGGTCTATACTGTACTGTTGTGAATAAATTTGGCTGAAAAACTTACCCTTTCCATCCTAAAAACGTGACTTTCTTGAGGTGAGGAATTCAATTCCAGCAGAATGTTAAAAGTTTGTGTTTTGACCGCTCTACTTCAATATTTACGCTAAATCCACTGGTTGACTAGCGTGAAGATATTTCTCCGGAATCCATCTCCGTCTCCCGAGTTCAGTTAACCTAACGCAGGTAGGCTATCCGTGTGGCTGTGAATGCAGCGTAGGCTAGCGTAAATGCAAACGTAGCCGCGACCGCACCAAGCGTCTGTGAGTGCTACGGCGATAGTCAACTTCAAAGGCAGATTTCTCCGTTTCTCACTTGGCGTGACAGGAGAAACCCGACTCCTTTGAATGTTGATATCTCAGTCATATGTCGTCCCATTCATTCCATATAGGTATCGTTTTGAAGCTTGATTTATTATGACAACATCATAACTCAATTTTGAAAATTTGCGACAAACGACTGGTCGTGGAGGGTCACATATGCTGATTTAACACCACTTTCATTCATGCCACATCACAAAAAGCAACTCAAATATCATTTGAGATTTTTATTACTGACCTCAACCAGACATTTACATGAAAAACTTCTCCTTTAATAAAAGTAGAGCTCTGTTCAATATGGAGTGACACACCAGGAGCAGTCGGTAGTGTAAGGGTTAAGGAGTTGGTCTGGCTCCCAGAAGCACTGCTCCCTGGGTGCTGTCCATGTCCCACTGCCCCTTCACGGAGGCTCAACTGCAGAGTCACGCGGTTGTGGAGCACTGTGTGCTGTGCTGTGTTCACAGTCACAAATAATCACTCATTTAAATTCATTGCATTATGTAAAGTCTGATGGATGTGTTGATTTTGGGCTCGTTGTGGGATCATTGATGATAGTATCGATGTATCGTTCCACCCCTAACCCTCTCCGACCCCCTGCATACTGACTTGGCTGTTTGTGGTTGTAGATAGCGTGGATGTCGCTGGTCGGATTCTGCAGTATTTGTCAGGAGCCAACGTCTCTCACCACTTCCCCATCTCCGAAGCCATGCTCACCTACAAGCAGAAGAGGTATGAGAGTGTGTGTGTGCGAGAGAGAGAGAGAGAGAGAGAGTGTGAGTTCTGACTGCCGTCTCGCCCAGGCCTGTACCTCCGATCTGGATTTTCGTGTTTATCCAGACGAGCCGTGTGCCATGTCAGGTCGTCTTCAATCTGATCTTAACCTGGTGTTGTGCGGCTGGTCTCGCGCCAGCGCCACCCTAAAGCTCGGCACGGAGTTAATCTGGCTGAAGCAGCAAATCCCTCAGGGGCCGGTCGGGCTGGTGTTAATTCAGGCGTGTGGGGAGAGAAACACCGAGAAGCGTCTCTCCGTTCTCAGCCCCGTCCTTACCTTCTTCTTCTTCTTGTTCTTCTTCTTCTTGTGGTTGTGGTAATGTTTGTGTGTTTTTGCCG